>LQNS02000137.1:5350549-5360573 GCA_001587735.2 Parhyale hawaiensis
CTGATAACCAAAAACGTCCATATTAAGAGGTAATTTATTTGTGGGTTATATCCTCTTACCAAGTTATCCATATTAGCTTTAATGTGGAAATTCCACTGAACAGAAGTAGTGTTCTTCATTGAGACTCTCCGAATCGTGTCATGTGTACGCAGTGGGAAAATATGTTCATCCATTATTGTATGACCTCTAAGAAGCAGCTTAAAATCACTAATATCCCGTTTTTCCCGTGTAGAGAGAGGTGATGCTCGATAATCAACAGTACGACTCTTCAGCTCCGCATCCGAATGCGTTGCTGTCTCCATTTAACTTGTACAAAGGAGCAAATAATTTATTATAAATTCTTTCCAAATATGAAGATGTGTCAGAAACTTAGCTGAACAACCTGACTTGACGGCTAGCAAGTTAACATGTTTTTTTTTTTTGTAAATTTAAACCTTTGTTTGCAAAGGGTCAACATAACATTCGAACGATTAGCTTTGGAAACTCTTTCAGCCGACCATCGTGTGAATGTTCCTTAGTTCTGAAAGCGTAATGCACGGAGAAGCTAACACCGTGACGAGCAGAATTATTAGCTATGTATGATTCTATTTCACAATTGTGTAAGCGCTTGCTTCTTCCAGTTAACGGAGCTGGCTTAGCTATGGCTACTATGGACATCATTCAGCTACATGGAGGCGTTCCTGCCAACTTCTTGGATCTTGGTGGAGGAGTGAATGAAGACCAGGTGTGTGCCGCTGTAGTGTTAGCAGCGTAGGAATATTGTGGAGCGATCTTTTGTTTACGTTCAGTCGATGTCCGTCATACCGTACAGCCCATCTTGCCAATATTGTCTTTGTCCTTTATGACATTTTCGACCTTCTGTGTCATTTGAGGTCTTCGTGATTTGTTTTTCTGCCGCGGTTGGTCCACGGCCGGAAAATGTCATCCATTCACTCTGTGACCCTGTTGGGGCGGAGGTGCATAGGTTCGGGTTAAGTTAGGGTTTGTTCATCTATTGCAATAAGAGAAATGCATGCGAAATCGATTTAGCTTGCGCATATCTGCTAACCTAAAGCTATGCTCCAGTTCTGTATTCCTTACCTTGCCGTATTTGCTGTCTTTCTTTATCACGCTCAAACTGAGATTTGACTTTACTTCTGCACGCTGCCGCTCTGTAGGACTACACCGTGCGCTATGTCGTATTACTCATGAATTTCACATACCTACCTCTCCGTATTTGAAACCAGTTCCCAGTTTTTTTATGTGTGATTGGAGAGCCCCTTCAGTCAAGTTTTTGTATCCTGCTGCAATCGTACAGCGATGAAAAGTGCTGAATCTAGCTAATTATAAAAAACCTGTCCGTAAGTTTGTCCCGAGTTGATTTTGATCATTGCAGACCCAAAGTTTTATAAATTAGGCCTACTCGTCAAAAGTTAGCAACCACTGCTCCAAGTGGAAGGCCCCACCCCAACTGTTCTTCTTTGTCTTTCGAGCAGGGGTCGATGCCGTTTTCTCTGCCATGAATTTGCACATTTCCAAGTCTTGGCCTCCCAGAGCGATGTTTGCTCACAAACGCCTCTTTACCGCCTACGTGCCTGAAGCGGCCAAGAAACTTTTGCACATTCATTGGTGCAGCACCCGTTAGCTCGCAAATTTCCGTAATTGTGTGACGAACAGCAATGAAACTAATCATCTAAATAATGCTGCAAAATAAATCCCTTGGTTTTACTATACTGAAGACCAAAAACACATATGAGCGCCACCGACTGTCGAACAAAGGAAGACCTCTTGGAGCAGAGTGCCACGCACAAACTTTCACGACTCACACCACCCATAAGGTTAGCCGAGGGCTCTGGCGTGTCCTAGAAGCTTCTCTAACGGCTATATGGGGTTTTAAAGATCTGGCGAAGCGTGGTTCATCTCTCAACCCACCATTCTTTTCTCACAACTTTGAAGTATTGTATTTGAGTCCTGCCATGCGACCCTTTCCTGAACATTTCATAAGGTTCACCGCGTTCAATATTCATGTAATTGGCATTGCAGGTATATCAAGCTTTCCGTATCCTGAGCGGTGACCCCTCAGTGAGAGGCATCTTGGTAAATGTGTTTGGCGGCATCGTCAACTGCGCTACCATTGCCAATGGTATTGTGAACGCCTTCAAGAATATCAACCTTCGTGTTCCGCTGGTCGTACGACTTGAAGGTGAGCACAGTCTTCATTCTTCAGTGACTTGCAGGGGAAATATTGAAAAGTTATGACGTAATTGGTTAACTGGCTATTTGTGTGGCTGGTTGATCTCACGGTCTATTTTTTTTTACTGGTGCTATCCCTTCGCTAGAACAAGGCAACGAATGTTTTTTTTTCCTATTGCTGCAAATTTATGAACTGCTTCTAATTCCCAAATCACTACCGAAGCTGATTTCAGATATGCAACTGGAAATTCGTGCTAAGCAGCACGTCAGAGTTTTTAAATATTGGTAGTATTATAGTAGCTGCTCTACCCACGGTTTTTGCTCTACCATAAACCATGACTAATCTACCGTTGGTGAACATGTAGGAAGATTATTGTTTTGTTCTTATTTGATTTCAGTAAGAACATTACCCTGTACTGTTTTAGTCTAGCCTAATCTTATCTCCTATCTCAGAAACATGGAGGTAGAGCACCTACTGTAATAGAATCTTGGGGATAGAGTGCCTGCTATAATAGAATCAAGGTGGAACGCCTGCTATAATAGCACCTAGTATTCGAACTTCCTATCGTTGTAGGAAAAGCATTTTAGGACTCGTCTAAAAATGCTCCCAGTGGGCGTTCTGCATGAATAGCCCTGATGAAGTACAACTAACAGGACGTAGCTACGTGAAATGGGACAACGGTCTCCAGATTTGAAATCGCAAACTGGAACTGATGAACAAATACTGTTGAAAAATTCCAGCAACATATTACTTATTCCTCATTGAAATTGACGGTAATATGCTAAGTACTGTAAATATTTTCGTAGGACTGGCACTATTAAACGGACCTGCTGGGATTTTGCGCGTTGTAAAGGGTTAAATGACTCCTCGCGGAGGGCTTAGGATGGGTCATAGGTTTGGGATAGTTAGGTTTGCCCTTCTTATGCTATGGGGAGCAGCGTCCCAGGGAGATAGCGTAGATTGCTTGAGCCATTAGCCTTCGGGACGTCTGTCTTTGATGCCCACCTAGCTTCCTTCGGTTTTCATACTTCTACTGATAATGCTTTATTCCGTTTCTCCTCTTCTTTCCCAACTTGCTGTGCATGTGCGTTGATCCTGTGTGGGCACACCCTTGTGTGTGGGTGCCATGTTTCTCTCTGCATATAGGTATATGCCCCTTCCTTTTCCTCTCTAAGAACAGCTTAGGGAGGCTTAAACTACCTTATATTTTCGTATAAAAACAGTTTTTGTCCGATAAACCTAACCTGAGACATAGGTACAACTTTTGGAAATGTAAATTTTTCGCTCCTATGCATGCAGCATGTGTAACGCTAACTAACTAGGGTTAAATGATCCGTGTGTACGTATCACTTGTACTAATTATTTAGCCCACCTTGTGACCGAACGCATCCTTATTAGTGTGAACAACCTGTGCATGCTAACTGGTCGTCCAGTTCACAACTGGATGTTGGGCTAAGACGAGCACTTGCGGCTCTGCCGCAAGAGGAAATCGGGTGCTTGCAGCCCCCGGCCCTTTTTACTCGGACGGTTGGGCCTCAAATGCCCAGCTCTGATGTTAAGCAGTTGTTAACCACAGAGACACTGGTAGTCACTGTTGTAGCCACTCTATCCAAGGCAGTGGTGATCCAGAGCAAAATAGAAACCAAGAGTATTAGTGCCATGCAAAATGAAGAGCCTGTGTGCGGAGAATCGCTGGTTGTGGGAACGGTGAGCGCCCCCTGGGGTATTGCATATGTTGGTTACCTTAGCCATTAGCTAGGCCTTCGGGACGTCTGTCTTTCGTGCCCACTTTGCTTCTTTCCCATCTCATACTCCTACTGATCTTTCTTCCATCTGTTCTTCCTCTTCCTTCCCGACTTGCTGTTCCCATGCGCGTTGATCCTGTGTGGAAACACCCTCGTGCATGGGTTCCACATGTCTATCGTTATACTTTATGTCCCTTCTTTCTTCCTCTGTGATATCGCCTTTATTGTGGAAACGGAAACTTCAACTTCTAAATATACATAATAATAATAATAATGTGGGAACGGCGAGCCAAGGAAAAGCGGGAGAGCAATAACGAGCGTAGGGAAAGAGAAGAAAGCGAAGTAGGATGGAAAACAAATGCCGTAAATGGTATCCTGTTGGTTCACCCCGTGGGGGGGGGGGGGCGCGACTCCCCAAAACTTATGTACGATGGACCATCGTCACTTATTCCACACAATCAGCGTATACAATTTTCTCACAATATTCCCTGTTTCAGGCACAAACGTCAGCGAAGCCAAGCGCATCCTAGCAGAGTCGGGCCTGCCAATTCAGTCTGCTGGTGATCTTGACGAAGCGGCCAAGAAAGCCGTCGCCGCTATCCAATAGGTGCCAGCTATTTAATTTATTTATTCCATTATCCATAGTCTTTGATTATGTGCCTTTGACGCAGCGTGGGTTGCTGGGTTTTAGTTTATTTAAATGTTTTTATTTTTAAATTTGTAAGGTGTTTGGGATGTACACGTTACTGCTACTACTGAGAGAGAAACAAACTTTGATGCAATCCTTATCCTGCTGTCTTAACTATCAGCACACTGGTACCTACCTTCTCGCACTGGTGCTTGCTGCTTCTTCATTTATATTTTACAAGTTGCTTTTTATTATATTGTACAGTGTTCAGTTTAGAGTAGGTATTATGTTGATGTATTTTGTGGCACATACAGTCTCTGCTGGAAGTCTAGTATCAGTTGCGCAAGTCGAATGAAGGCCGTGCAATTTTCACAGTAGCCGTGGATCCGATGGCTGAAATTGTAACTGCTCAGCCGGTCATCCTAAACACCGAAATCGACCAAAATCCACCGAAATCTACTAATTTTCACCGAAAATAATTTATTTTTCACATTCCCACGCTAAAGGAAGCCTATTGCTGATAAGAGTTAGAATTTTTTTTTATTGAAAAATAAAATATTAATCATTTTTCTTCATTGATTTTTTATTTTATTTTTTTATATTTTCCTAATGTGAAATTATGTACTTAATTTCTCGTAGTTCTTCTCCAGTGTGCTAAAGATGATACGGATCACCTGTACATCTGTCACCCCTGGGGCATTTGGGGTGTCAGTTGTACAGGTGAGGAATATTGGGGTGACAGTTGTACAGGTGAGGAATATTGGGGTGACAGTTGTACAGGTGAGACATTGATGTGACAGTTGTACTGGAGATCCGATAATACTTATAAAACAAGTGTTTTCCTGCTTTCCTCATGCTTAAAATTTTTAATACGCAGTGAAAGATCACTAACTAAGGCAATTGCAAAAAGTCAAGTAACTACAAAATCTAGTGTAGTAAATGGTGGAGTGATAATTAGTTATAAGCTATGCAATTCTTCAGAAAATAATGGTGAAATAACTTCAAGCTTGGAGATAACTCTGTAAAATATACATGCAGGTAGGTAAATGATTTTTTTCAGTTGTTTAACCAAATTTTTCCAAGAGTGGGGAACCAGTTCAAGTTGCTTGATTGGGTAAAAACTGCAAAAAGAAAGTAAACCGAATTAAACAAATTCATAGCATTTCACTGTACAGCTATGAAGATAACACTACTAATGACTTATGACACATAATTAAAAATTTTATATATGTATATCTAACTAGGTATTTTCTAAACTGAAGCTATTAGAAACACAGTCTGCAGATGGCAGAGGCGTCAGTATAAGGGGTGGTACGCTCATTTGTTCATGGAATTGGCACAAAATCTGGCGCGCATTCCATACTAGCTTCTGAGTTGAGTAACTTGTAGCTATCTATTGTGTTACCTTATCTCATAAAGTTACCGAGCTTATAACCGAATTTTAAATCATTTAATGTGGTCTCTGTTGATATTTTTATTCATTTTTTTTCTCAAATGGCCACGCATGTAACGCTTTTAACCACATGTGTCATCACGTATCTTCACCAAATCTTCAAGTAATGGAATTCACGTCGTATGAAAACGTAATTCAAGAAAAAATAAACTACAAATAAATGCTCAAAAATGTAGGTAGAACGCATTCTTGTTAAATGTAGTGAAACTTAAAAGTGAATATGCAGACTTTGAAGTGTTTTTAAGCGATTATCACATCGATCTATAATGCTTCAGGTAAAAAGAAAAAAATATATATATGTATTCGCTGCCAGCAACCATCGACGAGTCAAATGGGTTCCCCGTTTCTATCGACATACTATATGTCCTTTGCTCTTTCCTCTCTGATATCGTTCTGCTCGGAAACGGAGGCTTAAACTCTCTGACTATAACGTAACATCGACGATTCAAAGAGGTTTGGTTTATCACGCTCGCATAACCCCGCTTGTATGGGTGCTCGCTCGAACTGGGCCCCGCCCGAAAGGTCCAGGTAGGGAGACTCTTACCAGCATCAATCTGCCTGTTACTTCAATTAAAACCTTAACATACCGTAATCACTTTCAACTTACTGGTGTGAACACACCTCTTAGAGGTGTGAGTCTGTTGTGGTGGGGGTTATTATTTATTTGAATTATAGCTTATGCTCTGCCGTTGCTAAGCAGTTTCCCTTTTGCTTCCGAGTCGGTAGATTTCAGCCAATTTCGGTGTTTAGGGTAACCCGATTTCGGTGTTTAGGGTGACCCCTATTCAGCGTGTCTTCAACCAAGTGCGTGGTACGGGTAGGTACCGTTTCTGTCATGACTGGGCCGCGCTATACAATCGCTCGGTCAGTTTATGAGCGAATGGTCGAGTGGCACGTCGTTTATTTTGGTACGCATCACAGTTTATGAGCGAATGGTCGAGTGGCACGTCGTTTATTTTGGTACGCATCAGGAGTGTCTTGGTTCATGGATATCCGACTTGCGTTGTGTACTCGGGACGACGTGCGTACTGAACGTACGCTCATAAATTGAGCGAGCGTACGATTGTATGTTGTGCCTCAGCATTGTTACTCTTGAGCTATCGTGAGGTGCACTCTGTTTCGTCGCGTTTCCCCCAACCAAGCCCTCATATTTCGGCGCTCTCAGTTGTACGGCTAAATACTCGCACGGGCTCTCGGTTTTGCGCGAGTAAAATCGTGAACCAAACGAACTGAAAAGTCAAATACAGCCACTTGTGAGACGGTTGCGACCTGCTGTTGATCTTCCTCTCTGTTACATTATTGGTCCCGAGTGCCTTCTTCGCAGGGGATGTAGCATCTGGCCACAGTTCCTGTTGAGAAGGTTAGTTTTGTAAAGTTAAGTAGGTTCTCTAAATTTTCTTTCTGTCCCGCGAGGTGGGCCGCCGATCGAGGTGACAGACTTTTTCTGCGGGGCTCTTACCTCGCCCGTGCGGATGGCCACAGAAGGGACTGTCCACACGGGCGCTTCTTTCTTCTGTCTGCTCTTTTCGTCCTTCATCTCTTGCCACCTGTGCACAACGTTGTGGTTCCGACTGTAAGCCGAGTAAATCACCTTAGATCGCTATTGATTGTCTAAGTTTCAGAAATAGCGGGACAATACCAATATAAAAAATAATAGTTTCATTATTTCTGCTGATACGAACTTTCCTCTCCTCCTGTGAGCGGAGGCGTATTCCACGAGCACGCAAATGTTTAAAAATTACAAAGTGGCGTTCGGCAGACTTCCGGCCATGAGTACCTTGCCTCACGGTAGCCTAAAGGTAACAAGAGGTTCGCCCTAGAGCCGACTACCCGTATCAGACATTTTTATTTACACTTCGAGCAGCTAGATATTACCGGGATCTGTATAAGCGGGAAATGCGAATATTCCAACGCCTATATGCATATAGTTGCTTGGCGCGACATTCATATTGTACGACCATCCTGTTGATTGCGGGGCACGTAAATTAGGTCGTTATACATATATTTCTGTAATTTTACTTTGTTGATAAAGAGCAGCTTCGCGTATAATGACGTACCTGACATCAGTTCTCCCAGTTGATATATATCTCTCTGTAATTTATGTCGCAATAAATTTGGGATTTTGCTAAAATACGCAATTCTTTCTGCCGTATACGACAGCACCACAAGGCTCGTACAGTGACTGACGGAAATCCTACTCTGATACTTGATCTGGCGACTGTTCCAAGGTGTAGGTTACCTTAAGACCCTATTACACAACACTGCTACGTGCGGGGATCAATGTCACTGCTTCCTTATTTGCTCACTTTCAGCCGTGCTTTGCTCTCCTTTTCGTCAATGACACGTGAAACTGTCACTTTTTACCGAGAACGAACATGCTCCTTCTCATCCCCTTCACTGAAGGCAGCGTTGACCGGCAGTGCCGCTGTGGGCCAGTCAGCCGCCAATGGCGAGTCAACCTTCGCACTGCAAGGATGTCTGTGAATGCGCTCTCCGTTGAATGCTACTACCACATGTCTGGAGTGACAGTGAAACGTGTCGGCAGCTGTGCCGTGTGTGATCGCGCTGAAGAAGTGAACATTGCCCACTGCGAGTTTTGACGGGAAGCAGGGACATTGATCACCGCACGCAGCAGTGTTGTGTAATAGGGGCTTTAGCCATTAGTGAGGCCTTCGGGACGTCTGTCTTTCGTGCCCACTTTGCTTCCTTCCATTTTCATACTCCTACTGATCTCACTGTTGTATGTTCCTCATCTGTCCCGACTTGCTGTTCACATGCGCGTTGATCTTATGTGAAAATACCTTCGTGCATGGGTTCCCCATTTTTCTATCGACATACTATATGTCCCTTCCTTTTCCTCTCTTAGAAAAGCCTGGTACTTAGGGAGGCTTAAATTTTCTTATAATACGTAAAGCCTTTACTTTCGATCGATGTCGGACTATGGAGTGTACGTAGAGCTGAAGCTGACGTCAAGGAACAGAGAAATAAGGGATTCGAATGAAAACTTGTACCTGAAAAATACGACTTCAAAAGCACAAATCGTTATGAACGAAGTTAATTTACAACATTTCGCATTCATTTACCACAACTGCAGAAATGAAATCGTTGATTGTCCAACAAACAATTTTTTCATACTGAACACAAAGTTGCGAAAAAGTAGTAAAAAATTTCATGGTATGTCCGCACCACATTATTACAACAACGCACACATCTCAAACTATTTGTGTTACGTATTCACACCGTTAAAACAAAGCGACAACTTACGTCATAATCTGGTCTAATAACGAGGACTCCGTAACAGCAAGAACACTAAGCAATTGTAAACAACGTCATGTAAAATTAATGTATAAACTTTATTCATTATAGCAAAAACGAACATCGATTTTCTAACGTCCCTATTCTACAGTAACTTCTACACTCTCGCTCTTATAACGGCCTGACACGTCTAGTGCATGCAATCAAATAAATTGTACAGTGAGGCAGGTCCCACACGACCATTTCCAACTCTGTCTTGCATGTACGTGCTAATTGTTAGTACAGTCCTTCAAAGCGATGTATGAGTTAAGCTACGAGGAATGACACAAGCATATGACTAGATTCTTCTTTGTAATCAAGAAAAAAAGGCGTCATCAAATACTAAGAGTAACGAATAAGCACACTAATCTTACAGAAACATTCAAACCCTTTACAGAACTTCTTTATACACTACTTAACTAGCAGTACCGTGACCTCCACTACTAGAAGTAGGGCAACAGGAGACATCCCACGGGAGTTTTTGTTGTTGTGGTTACGTAGGGAGTGGTTCCGGAGGGGGTCGGACGTGTGGCGGAAGGTAAGAAAAGGAAGGCAGGGAGCACAAGAAGTCAGTCACAGATAAAGGGCTGTCCCATGGAGAGGTAGGAAGGAGGGCGCGGTGGCACTCGGGGCAGGAGTCCGAATCCGCCAGTCCGATCCTATGGCGGTATGACATCAGGGCAGAGCAGAAGCCTGAGCGTAACTGTGATAGAGTGGAACGGGCCGCACGA
>LQNS02000137.1:5364373-5376509 GCA_001587735.2 Parhyale hawaiensis
CCTACTACCGGCAGGAAATAAGACGCAGACATCAAGCGCACACGTGGCACGGCTATTCACTCAGCCACGCCGTACAAGCAAGTAGATAAAAAATAAATAAGACAGAAGAAAGAAACCCCCTGCCGCAACCTCCGCCACACGGGAGTAGGTATGACCACCATGGGTCGGGGCGCTTACTACCATTCTGCGGCCCACCTCGCAGAGCAGAAGGGGAAATATAACCTAACTTGACAAACTAAGCTCGTCAGCAGGAACTGAGACCAGTTGAGGAAAAAGCACTCGCGACAGCCCTTGGGTGAGTGATGCCCATGCATATTGACAGGAAAGGGCCCGCCAAATATGCCCGAAGGCAGTAAAATGCACGACAATCAGCTGGAATAACACGGAATAAACCATTATGGGTACGAAAATAACGACCCAAAGGTCTCAGGGGCGTCCCTACCCTATAGTACAGGATGGGCGACGAACCTAGCAGCTGGGATGAGAAGCAAATTGCAGTTTATATAACATCTTTGGAAGTGGAACCAATATCAACATAAAACCTAGAATATCAGCGGCCATTTTCAAAATACACTAAAATATTTCACTATCCAGCAAAAATTCCAGTTTGTATACTTTTTTATATTGTTTTTTCAGCCTTGGTATGATAAAATATTTGATTTGAGGTATGTGCAAGGCTATCATTTATCAATGCTAAAAGTCAACGCTCATTTCTTAAATGAAAAAGATTGATATCACTAAACTGTACAAGGGGAAAGAACGGAAGGTATAACTAACTACCTATATCAGCTATTAAATGCGACGGTTTGTCCACTATTTGTAAACAACCGAAAGAGTGATCACACAAAAGCCGCTCAACGGAATAAGCGAGACGCAAAGTTTCACACGTTTCAAAGATGGGAAGTGAAACCTGTCGTACGCATGAACAGAAACTCCGATCCCCACACGCGTTGACTCTAAAAACAAAAACCAAAGAACGTCTGGAGTTTACAGACCGCGACCCACCTTCGTGAACTGCCTGCTGCACTTAAAGTTATATAATAAACGATTTGCTTGTCCTCAGCTGTGATTCACCACCCTTCTACAGCCAGCGGTCACTCCACTACTGAGCCCTAAAAAGGATGCCAGTAAAATATTTGAGAAAACCTAGGAACAAAACCATGCTGAAAGCTCAATATAATCCCAGCAGATACTAAGCGGGCTGTAAAAATTACGGGGGCAACATCTTTGAAAGCTCCATCAGAGCACAATCCTAGCTGAGCTGCAATTTCGCAACTGGCAAATAGGAACAGAATTCAACAGGCAAGCAGGAGCAGCACAAGACTGGCAAGCAGAGCAGCAATGAACTGGCAAACAGAAGCAGCATTGATCTGGCAGACAGGAGCAGCACTGAACTGGCAAACTGGAGCAGCACTGAACTGGCAAACAGAAGCAGCACTGAACTGGCAGACAGGAGCAGCACTGAACTGGCACACAGGAGCAGCGCTGTACTGGCAGACAAGAGCAGCACTGAACTGGCAGACAGGAGCAGCACTGTACTGGCACACAGGAGCAGCACTGAGTAGTAGTAGAANATCTGGCAGACAGAAGCAGCACTGAACTGGCAGACAGGAGCAGCACTGAACTGGCACACAGGAGCAGCGCTGTACTGGCAGACAAGAGCAGCACTGAACTGGCAGACAGGAGCAGCACTGTACTGGCACACACGAGCAGCACTGAGTAGTAGTAGAAACCTTTACTAGCGCTTCACACTACCTATATCGCGCCTCAGCACCGAACTGGCAAACTGGAGCAGCACTGAACTGGCAAACAGGAACAGCATTGAACCGGCAAACAGGAGCAGCATTGAACCGGCAAACAGGAGCAGCATTGATCTGGCAAACAGGAGCAGTACTCAACTAGCGAACGGGAGCAGCACTGAACTGGCAAACAGGAGCATTACTCAACTAGCGAACGGGAGCAGCACTGAACTGGCAAACAGGAGCAGCATTGAACCGGCAAACAGAAGCAGCATTGAACTGGCAAACAGGAGCAGCATTGAACTGGCAAACAGGAGCAGCATTGAACTGGCAAACAGGAGCAGCATTGAACCGGCAAACAGAAGCAGCATTGAACTGGCAAACAGGAGCAGCATTGAACTGGCAAACAGGAGCAGCATTGAACTGACAAACAGGAGCAGCATTGAACCAACAAACAGGAGCAGTACTCAACTAGCAAACAGGAGCTGAGTCCACTGATAAGCAGGGGCAGCAGTCAACTACCAAACAGAAGAATCACTTACTTGAAAAACAGGAGCAGCACACAGAGCATTGCTCAACCAGTAAAAAGGAGCATCACTCAACTGGCTAAGAGAAGCCCCGCTCAAATAGCAAAGAAGAGCATCGCTAGAATACGAAGGAAGGCATAATAGCTGAAGGCTGCAAAAATTAGGCAGGACCACGATACAAAAACTGCCCTAGGGCAAAAGCACTCAGATTATTGTACAAGCAAACACTGAATAAGCTCGAGAACTGCGCCACACACAGGCAAATCTTGCAGGCACGAACGATGGGCAGCGAGCCGATAGTAACAATCTTCTACTAAATATCCGGCACCGACAGAATGTAATGAGTGCTCATGCCCACAGAATGTAATGAGTGCTCATGAAGTCCCTAAACCATACGTTAAACTACCGACTTGCGAAGTTAGTTTATGGACAAACAGCACTACCAGCAACTGGATCTACAGCACAATAAAGTTACATCACTCAGCTGGAGCTTATTTCTTAATTCAATAAAACGTGAAGAAAAATACATGAAATTACCATAAAGTGGTAGATACAGAAAATTCCTGTTAGACGCCAAATTACATAATATGCTTTCGGAGCTAAACACTAAATATTTACATGCTGGCATAAATAAATGTGGGTAACAATCAATTATCTTCGTAACATTTACAGTAGTACTCGTGAAATGTTGTACATTCAGCAGGGCTCACAGGTGCGATGCGCGATATCGACCAAGTTTCTATACCATAAAAAAGTCGCCGTCATCAGTTGTACCTTACTGGTAATTTGTGAAAGCCAAATTATTCATCGACAGACCAGAGGAACTTGAGTGCACCGAATCGTTGGCCCCTGCATCGAAAGGAGTTTTGCCGACTCCGTTAGCACTCCGCGGGTAATTGTCTAACTGGCGGCACAAGTCTGGTTTGGTAAAGTTAGTGCCTAGACTGGAATGGGAAGTCAGAGGCACGCACGGCAGGTCAGAAAATGAAGGTAAAGTCTTTGTTTTTTCCATAGTTGGCACAATAGGGTAAGCTACGGCCTCTGCGCCATTGCAAGGAGCAGCGTGACAGGGTACGTCATCAAGTGCACCAGACCGTACGGAATTCACATCCGGTGAAAAATGCTTTGTTGTCTGGCAGTTGGCAGAGCTGACGATTGCGGGTCGAGCAATGCTGGAATCCGATGGCATTATAGGGAGATCGACATTCAATATCTGCACATTAGCAGTAGAAGGATCGATTGTAGATGAAGCAACGGCTCGATGGTTTGGCAACGATGACATTATAATTCCATTTGCATCCGTGTTGCAATGAACGTCGTGGCCGTTTGCTTGAATAGCCTCACCAAGAAGATTAGACTTTGTCGGCTTGTTACAAGAACTGAAGTTACCCGAAGACTGCTGGCTTATTGCTCTAGGCTTGGTCAGACTTGGAAGATTTAACGATGAAGATGCAGGAACTTCTTGTGTACCCATCGATGCATGGGAGGAAAAGGGTATATTTGATGACAGCATATGTGAAAAAGACATTATAGATTCATTAGTAGAATATGCTGAATCTGTCAGCCGACTGCAGTCCTGTGAGACACCGTGAGTACTCCCAACACAACTGACAGAATGAGGCGGATGAACTTGATTGGGAATTGGCGAATTTTGGCAAAGAGGCAAAGAACCTGGTTTAGATGCTTGCAGATCAGTTTGAGAGCCGTGGGTAAAGTCTGTATCTTCCGATTTTGACTGAAGTACACCTTTGAAACTAGGACCGGGCGGTCTGAGGCATTCGGCCACAGAGGCAGAAAGCTGGTTTCCGCTGTTCTCCAGGGACTCTGCAGTTTCCTGTTGAAGTTTTTGTATAATCTCTGTTAGATCAGCAGTATTGGTATCCAATAGTTTGGACGCACCACAGCTCTGGTTGCTACTATCCCCTGTCGACAGGAGGCGCGGTAAATCATCAGAAGTTAATTCCAAGTCACTCAAGACCGGCATAGAACCAGAAGTGCATGGTAATGGTGGCTCCAAATTTGCTATATCAGGATTCATTGACGAGAATGGAAGGCCCAAAATAGCAGTTGGAGAAAGCAACGGTCTAGAACTGCTCCTCATCGACGTACTATTTCCTCTGGAAATGTTCTGGCTGGTACCAAGAGGGTTCTCCACAGGGCTACCTATAATTCCAGGCATGTGGCCAGGAAGCAAGGAGCTCAGCGGAGGGCTCATAGAGGACCCCGCCGCTATTCTCGACGACGTATATAACATTGAACTATCGTTATTCATCAGTGGTGAGGTAATTCTCGGCAAGTTAGACACAGACGAACTGTTGAAAGGGGATGCAAGGTTATAAGTGGGTAGCCCACAAGGGGGAGGTGTCATGGGTGCAGGTACCCCAGGAGAACCATTTCGTAACAGAGTCCTGTGAGCAACAGTGTTGGATCCACCGCCATACGAATGAGTTGGAGAAGGCATGGATGAAGGTGTGAAATAGCAAGTCGCTGGAGATGAGACGTAAGACGGCGAGGGGCAGCAGGCCGATCTTGGGGTAGAATTACCTTGAACAGGATGGTGATGGTATGACGGCAGAGAGACAAGAGGGTTTGCTTGGTTAAAAGAAGGGAACGATGCATTTACGCAGTGAGTGTTGGATGATACCAGGGCGGACAAAGAAGCACCGAACGAGGACGAGCTCTGACTGGCACCGGCATCAAACGTAGCACAAGTGTTGACAGGCAATGCATTTCCGTCGGGAGATCCCGAGTTTTTTCTGCCTCCACAAGCAGAAATTGGAAATGTGAAACTCTGCGTTGGACTCAAGGCAGGATGAAAACCAGCGGGTGACACTACAGTTCTCGTGGCAGAGTTATAGCCGGGGTTTATCAATGGAGGTGAACGAGCTACGCCAACCGATGTGAGTGGGGTAATATTAGAGGCACCCGCGGCTGAATTCTCGGGACTCCCTGGTGAAACTGCAGAAGTTGGCTGGCTGTCACTGCACGACACGCCAAGGGCATCTTGAGTGAGTACGCTATGGAAGGAGGACTGGAGAAGAGCTGCAATGGGTGAAGTTGCAGGCTGCGCCACAACAGAGCCGTTGTCACCAGACGCGATAGTCAGGTTCGTGTCTTGGAGAGGGCCATACACGGCGCTGTTATCATTATTTACACTAACTTTCGGAAGCGAGGAGGAGAGGTCTCGTTTTCTCTGAGTTTTCTTTATACCGGTGGAAAGCGAGGTGTTTTTCTTCTCCTCTGATTTTTCTGGTTTGTTAGCAACGGACTGAGATTGAATCAACGATGCTATTGGTTGGGAGCTAGCCGGAGGGTCAACCACTTCCCTGAAGTTTACATTAGTAAATTTAGATAAAAAGGATGCATTGGAGCGTGTTTTATCTCTCGTAACTTTTCTGGGTCTCTTCACATTACTATCAGACTTCACTTTTTCCTTTGAAGCAGAATCCTTCGCGTTAGAAGCCACTGAATTCGCAGGCAAAACTGATGAAAGTTTAGGAAGAACATTAGGAATAGCGGACGGATGCATGCAGAGTGTGTCAAACACAGAACTTGGTATGTAGTTGGCCGAATTAGGGCATGCGTTATAACGAGCATCTTGTCTCACACCAGGTGTCTTTTCTGACACATGGCAATTTGGATTCCGAAAATCGTATGCGGGAGAATCTTGATTGAAAGGGGCTTTGCATGGAGAATTTGCGGATGTAACAGACTCGGAGGACTGTTCTACCGTTTCGGGTAACCGCACACTTATTCTATTTTGCGGAGCCAGGCGGCGTGACATATCCGTTTCCGTCATGGTACCAGAAGCATGTACTCCATTTACAAGAGATATATTCAGAGCGGCAGTGGTACTCAGAGGTTTGTTGAAGCCAGGCATTGCAGGAGACCCTGCATCATGTAAAGTACGGAACGGCGACTTCCCACTGGCAGCAGTGTCAAGTGCAGGAGCACTGCCTTGTAGGAGGAATGCGTTGAGATCATAAGCAGTGGTGGACTCCGCAAATGACAAAGGAGAAAATTCTGTAGGAGAAGGCAGCGATTTATCTGCACGATCAGAACCGTCAGCGGATTTGATGGGAGCGATTGGGTCACTCTGAAGCGCTGGTTGTGGGAACTGGGATAGATTATTCGAACAAGGCGCTCGACTGACAGGATTTCCTGCAGAAAAAGACGAAATTGAAGGCAGTGACTGCCCAGAATTCGACGAGGATGAAAAGCCTAGAAGAGGATCACTTTTGGAGATATCAGCATAAGGTCTGGGATATGGACTGCGGTCTGACAGACACGGTAGGGCATTTGTCGGCGGTTTGGACAGCACAGTTTGTTCCAGCGCGCGGGTACTGCAGACCTTAGGCTCAACTATTCCTTTCAAGTGGCCAGAGTTACTACCACCACTGACGATTGGGACACTAGATTTAGAATCAACTACGGGCTTCAAGAGCTGCTTAGTCTCGCTAATGTTTTCAGATATTTGAGGGGGCAATCTCTCAACACGGCTTTCAAGATGAACAGGATCTTGCCCAGTCAAGTTTGCCGAGTTATTATGATTCAATAAATTCACTGCCTTTCCTACATCAGTAGCTGGGCTCATACGGACAGTCGTTACTCCTGGACCAACCAAAGATTCCACAAGCGAAGGTAATTCTGTTTCTATAGCAGCTAATCGATGGTTAGACAGACCAATATCATCTACAAATATCTGTTGCTTGGGCTGGGCAGCAGATTCCAGCATCACAGAGCCGCCACTTCGTAGGCTTCCCCGATCAGGAAGCAAAGATGTCTCCTCACATGAAGGTAAGGGATTGTTAGCATCCTTTCGGCCATCGCTTACAACAGCGGGAAGTAGAGACACCTCTCCCGTAGCATCACCCCCTGATCCAATAAATGACGACGAGTTGGTGGAAGAAGCAAAGTTATCAGAACGTAATCCGTCAACAATAGGAGCAGTAGTACAAGCACTAACAATAGCAGCAGAAGCTGGAACAGTGCCACTAGTAACAGCACGAACATTGACGGCATTTGGAGAGCATTCACTAGTGGTAGTAGTATATGCTATTGGTTCACCGGCAGCAGCAGTAGAGCCTCTGCGACGATACTTGCCACTCTTCCTGCCTATTGCTGCAGCGATATTAGCTGGAATCTGAAAAAAAAACATAACACTGCAATACGATCAACAACATCAACTCAGACTTACTGAAAACGAACGAGCAACAAGATTGCATAAAGAAACCAAAACCGCGTTTCTCTCACACTGTTCGAAGGAAGACTACGGTAAGCAAGGGAGACAAACACGTGCCAAAGACAAGAAAGAATCGTAGTTGTAAGGAAATATCAGGCATCCAGAAACTCCCTCGACAATTTGATAAAAAGACTGTCGAATTGCAAAGATGCGTTAGGGACACTGGGAATAAGCCGGCGTATCCTCGTTTGGCCAAGCTCTTTGGCAGACAAGCATAAGTCCCACATTTTACGGTCGGCTTACATGAACGCATCTTCTCAGTTAATCGTCTCAATGCGCTGCTTTCTGAATTTTGATTCACACCAAACTTGAAGAGACATCTGCAACGTAACTATAATGACACTTGCTAAACAAACTGAGTTGATGGCCAAATATTTTTTATAGATCCACAGTTGTCTTTAAAAGTATGTAGTCAACCTAAAACAAGCACTTAGGGATCGCTTGCCCAATCGCACGAAAAACAAAACACTGCTGATATAACAGGCGCGTCACGCCTACGGGCAAAAGAAGAATTGCTGAGAGAATATACGAGGCAACTTTGTATTATTATTTTCGAGGTTCCCAGGATACCAGATTCAAAGAATACAAAAACAGCCATTCAATTTTTTATAGTATGGTTTAGAAGTCGACTCGAACTCAGGTGAGTTCTATTAGTTTAGTAGATGCCAGTGCGCTGCTACTGATAGGAAATCAGGTGCAAAGCATCTCAGACGCCTTGCAGCGCGGTTGAGCTAATTCGCTCGGCGCGCCGCACAGGGCCAAGAGACGAAAAACAAAACGAGAAGAGGACAAATGAAACATCCGGGCATCCTACCCCAACTTCATTAGCAGGAACTGCGGCCAGCTGCAGCGTCTCCTGCGGAAAAGACACCCAGGACTCCTAGGTGAGTGATGCCCAAATATATTCAAACAGGGAAAGGGCTCGTCAGCATGTACTACCTGAGGGCAACAATTTTGTATATGTGCAAAGCACTGTCTAGTACTAAAGCGTAGATGCAAAGATCTCTAAGATACAAAAAATCAATTAAATAAAACTCAAATATATATATAGTAGATTCTGTAGTAACCGAGACCCAAGCGTTTACAAGAAGGTAAAACAGAACTATATTCTGACGGTTAACCGAAAGAACTCGTTCATTTGACCGTCTTTTGAATCGGCCTTGAAGCCAGATAAAAAATACTTACTTCCACTAAGTCATCCGCTTGCGTTTCTTTCGCGTCTGTCACTTCGACTTCAGGAAAACGATGGAGGGCGCCCTGTACTTCAGCTCCACACTTCCTCAAGGTAGATGACAATAATTCAATCACTTTGGCAAGCTTCTTCTCCTTTGGCACCGAGTCTAGCTCAACGGTAGCAGACAGTGTGGAGCAAGCAGCTAGATAACAGATCAGGTCCCAGTTGTCCATCTGCTGCAGCAGGTGCGGGAACACTGCCCTAGCGACCTCCGTGGCAGGCAAAGCAGCCAGCGCCTGCACAGTGTGACAAGTAGTCGTTAGCAATACAAAGGTTCGCTAGCACTTCAGTGGCTTCCCGTGACGAAGGACGCCACAAGCGATGAGACACACTCTATAATTAGCATAGTTTTTAGTAACAAAGGCTTGCGAGAAGCGTAGTGCCGGAACGCGCTTTATTTATCCATAAGGAGTGAACTTGACACCATCACCATAAGAATTTTTTTTCTTTTCGAGTCATTTCTGTATCTTTGCGATAGGTCTACCTAATGGTGATTGTGTCAGGTGAAGCTCAGTATTGGATAGGTATGACCTGATCTTCAAGTGTTGAGACGCAGGGCGAATTCTGAAGGCGTTTGTCGGGAACAAAGGGAGCCTTATAACGCGACATACCTGTACAACTGTTGCGTCTACGAAAGAAATGTAAGAACACCCGCGTAAAGATATTCTCAATTCGATTTAAAATTCAAGCAACGGGACTGCAATGACTGTAATAACTTATAACCCAACACCGAATGTATTCAATAGTAACAGTCAGTATGAGAAAAAAAAGCCCGGAGGAAAAAACACCTGTCCTCTTAAAGTATTTAAAGAACTCAACTCCGCTTCTCTCAAGTACATTATATTCATGTAAATTAGATAATATTGTGCTAAGCTAATTTATTCTAGCATTTGTAAGCATAAATGTGGATTTAGAAGAGCTCCTAAACTAGGTTAAGTGACGTAATTTAAGGTTAGGTTCAGTTACGTTAAAATAAGTTAGGTTAGATAAGAATAAATTAGGTTAGTGTAAGGTTAGGGTACAATAGGTTAGGTTTAGTTTGGTTAAGCTAGGTAGCTAATAGATATCTTATTAGGTGATACCTAGACAGTCATTACCCGTAGATACGAGGATAGTGACTGAAATTCAACCAATAAATGCCCAGAGTTGGGCAGTATCTAGATACTTTTCAAATGTGGTACCTAAATGCAGTATCTAGATACATTTTACCTCTATCTAGATACAAGTATCTTGAGAAGCACAAGTATCTGGATACTTTTGAATAATAGCTATGTTCGATCGAAATTTGAAAGTTGACAACTCGGCGCTCCTTTTTTTTATCCCAACAGATGGTAAAAAATAGAATCATAGCAAAATGTACCCAATTAGAATACATATATTAATTATTAACGCAAACTCAAAGTAGCACAGGCACAGTCAATTCACAATTGTTTTTAGGTGTGAACTAGCTGACCCGCATTTCGTAGAGCTGTCTAAAGTCTGAACATATGGCATGTCAACAGCTGTCTGACAGACTGCAGTGTTGTCAGTCTACAAACTACTTCCCTTCAATGTCATCTCCCGCCGAGTGAGTGCAACAAAAGCCAAAAGTAAAAAATATATATCTAGACATGGACCACACGATTCCTTGACTGTCGACTACTCGGAAACGAGGCTGATAGCAAATTGATAACTACAGCGCTCTGAGAGCGCGCATACCTCCGCCAAGCGAGACAATGGTAAAAAATTCAAATTGGCTCTGAAACCATGATTTTCTTGGTATCAACTCCAAAATATAATTATTTGTGCCTTTTGATAATAAGAACAGCCTGTGCAATTTTCTTGAAGATCCGATCATAACTTTTTGAGTTATGTTACCAACAAACGTAACGACAAACATGAGTCAAACATACAAACGAACGAACCGATCTGCACCAAAATTTAATCACTTATGTCTTTTAATATAAAATAACAACCCCTATAAATTTCTGAAAGATCCATTCATTATTTTTTGAGTTACTGTGCTAACAAGCATAAAATTAAAAACTGTGACAAACGAAAGAACAAACGGATCATTACCAAAATTTGGTCATTTACTATTCGTTATAAACCTAACAACTCGTGTGAATTTCATAAAAATCCATCCATAACTTTTTGAGTTATGGCATTGAGAAAAATGAAGCAGACAGACAAACAAACGGAAGGACGGATCTTCACCAAAAGTTTATCATCTGTTCCTCCTAACCTATCCAATAATCCTGGTAAATTTCGTCCAAATCGGTTCATAAATTTTTGAGTTACCTTAATGACAGACAGAAAAACAAACACAACGAAAACATAACATCCTTGGCGGAGGTAATAACTATTATTAAGCTTCACGCTCGGGCCACCACGGACAGGCAGTACAACCCAAATAAAGCACTTTTCAACACCGGGAAGCCCGAGTTGCTGCTAAAGAAAATTTACCAATAAGCCATTAACAGCCGACTTTAACGCCTGCAGGCCAACACGACCAAAACCGATGCCGGCAATAAATTTCATACTTTTTACAGACCAGGGCATGAAGCACCGACTGCACTGACGAGTTCAGAGTCTAACACTCTCCAAAGAGAAAGAGTTNAGCCTCTCCTATGGGACAGTTCACCAGATCATTTTTAGCGCACAGCCTGCTGGCTGAACTAACAAGTCAGTCCAGCAAACGCAAGTGACTGTCAGCAGCTGAAGCCCAGACCGGTGAGCAATACTCAAACACAGACAACAAAAAAAGCATATAACATCTGCGGACTGTTACCAAACACAGAATTCACCTTAAGCACGAGCCCAATCTTACTGGAAGCACGTGACACCAGTCACCTAATATGCGGCTCAAAAGTAAGCGTTGGACTTTTGCACCTTGTCTAGTTGTGTGCAGCTAGTTCGTGGGTCCACGCATATTGCTGGTAACTGTCTCGACCTCGTCATGACTGGTGTCCCGGACTTGATGACGGTGTCAGTTGGCTCCCCTATTGGCTCTATAGACCACTCACATCTTGTGTCCTTGGACCTGAACCAGGTTGTTCCTGTGGTAGACACCAGTAGAGTGGTGTTCGTTAAGAGTAGGGCTAACTGGGTGGCTATTACTCGGGCAGTAAGGGCTTTACCTTAGCGCCGGATTATTCACAGCGAGGATCCTGTCTCTGAGCTTAACAACTTGACTGTCCATTTTGGAGAGGTTTGTCCCTAAGCGGACTATTCTAGTGAGGTCTCGGGATAAGCCGTGGTTTGGCGACCAGGGTCAGTTAGTTTTAGAAGCTAAACAAACGGCTTATCGGGCATGACGGCGTTCGCGGGACCGCACGTTATGGCAGACCTATGTTGATCGTAGGGCCGACGGTAAGCGTGTGTATGAAGAGGCACAGCATCGTCTGAGGCAGCG
>LQNS02000137.1:5377476-5396316 GCA_001587735.2 Parhyale hawaiensis
CCCGCTGTTGTTCGTTCTGTATACTAGTGACATGTTCTCTTCGCTTGCAAACACGATGATCAACTATGCCGATGATTCCACTTTGATAGCAGTGATACCTGCTCCTCGCATGCGTAATGCTGTCGCCCAGTCTCTGAATAGGGATTTGTCACGCATTAGTGCATGGTGCTCGGCCTTGGGTATGAAACAGAATGCCAGTAAGACTAAGTCGATGTTTATCAGTCGGTCTCGGACACTTGTACCGCAGCATCCCAAACTGGAGATTGATGACACTCTGCTTCAGGAGTTTAACTCCTTGGGGATTCTTGGTGTTGTCTCACTCAACAGTGCTTACTCCCATGGCCCTGCCGCTCACAGCACAGGATTAATACAGGAGAGAGAAAAAAGAAGAAAGCAGAAGCAAGAACAAAGTCTCGATTGTGCCATCGAGAGGTAGGGAGAGGAGCTAACAGTGGAATGCCAAGCACACGGCTATGGCAACAGCCAGGCTATCTCCTCTCTTGTTGCCAGTGGCTCCATGGAGCTCATCCGCCTTTCATACGTATTTCTTCATATGAGGGTTCCCACCTCCAGGCTCATACGCCTGCCAAGCGGCAGCTGGTGGCAAATGAGAAGGGATACAAGTTTAGTCGCTTTGAAAGGATTAAATGTGCCCCAGGTTGACGAGTTAGAAGCCGAGCTCNGGAGCTCATCCGCTTTTCATACGTATTTCTTCATATGAGGGTTCCCACCTCCAGGCTCATACGCCTGCCAAGCGGCAGCTGGTGGCAAATGAGAAGGGATACAAGTTTAGTCGCTTTGAAAGGATTAAATGTGCCCCAGGTTGACGCGTTAGAAGCCAAGCTCGTCAGTTTCAGCCGGTGCTTCGTGCCCTGTTTTGTTGGGGTTTGGAATTCATTGCCGCATTGCCGGCATCGTCTTTTGGTGGTGTTGGACTGCAGGCGTTTAAATCAGCTGTTAATGGCTTTTTGTTGAACTTTCCTTAGCTTCCAGGTGTTGCAAAATGCTTCAATTGAGTTGTTCTTCCTGTCCGTGGTGGCCCGAGCGTGAAGTCTTAATAATAATAATAATTATTGGAATCGACCGTGCGTTGATAGCCTCTTTCGCCACAAGCAGGACGGGAGTGGGCTTCTAAAGCCCCACTCCATTCAACGTACCAACTTGAAGTAAAAAAAATAACTTTTTAGAGACGTAAGGAAGGCATCTATTGGAAAGAAAAACCCATGCGTGAGCACTGGCTAATGGTAAATACTTGTAAAATTTATTTTGGCCAATTTTAGGTCATTTACTGTCCCAAGCTGTAATTATCGTCGTCCACGGTAGGTATTCAGCTACGAATTTGTGTTGCTTGCTGATAAACACATTTCTTGCATCACCGAGAACCGTTTGCTTTTAGTTCGAGGTCGTTCCGATGCCTGGAAAATGTTTTACCTAATTTAATCTATTTTAATCAGCCTCATTTGCCAATTTCAGTGGACAGTCAAGGTATCGTGTGGTTCATGCTATAGCCTATAAAAAAATTTTACCTTCCCATTTCTTGTTGAGATATCTTATGACAAAACAAACGTTGTCAATTAGACAATTACGTGGCCTCTTTGGCAGAGGTAAATATGCAAAGGTCATTAATATAAAACAGTAATTTGAAGAACTCGAACCACATCCACCAAAATTACACGATTCTAAAATCTAAACCATATGCGGTTTTAAAACTAATGAATGTGGTTGTAAATAGAAAAGTATCTAGTATTGTATCTATAGCTACATTCAAGTACCTAGTACAGTATCTAGATACATTTAAAAAACTGTACCTAGTATCTGTATCTAGATATATTTTAAGGGTGTATCTAGTAGTACTATCTGGTACCTAGATGCATTTTTTAGTATCTTTGCCCAGCTCTGCAAATGCCTCCTAAGAACAAAACATACAGGCTAGGCTACTCACCTCATTCAACATAACATGAGGGGACTGGACAGCGGATGACGTAGCTGACTTGCGACAGCAGGCACCTCTGTTGCCCTTAGCACGGCCCCTGGCCCGCCCTCGGCCTCTGGGTTTTCTTTCGATTTTTGGAAGATCAAGTTCGGCGTTTTGTGTCTCATCGCCGACGGCTCGCAAAGCAGATGCAGTACTAAATTCCTGGGTTTCAGTCTCACACTTTTTTGTAGCGTCAGTCACCGCAGACACGTCCCTCTGCACTGTTGAACTATGGGCAGTTGCAGGGCTAGTATTAACAATCTCACTTATAAGAGAAGATTGCGACAAGGTATTAATAGCAGGGGAAATATTTGATACTGTGAAGTACTCGTCATTTGAATTTTTCTTGATATGAACTTTCAAAGATGATTCTTTGGAATGGTCGGCAGCTTTGCCAGGTACAGGCGCAGCTTCAGCAGCTGGCTTCGACTTCTCAACAGGGCATGGAACAGCACTGAAGGTTACAACATCGTGGGACGCGCTCGGCACATCTGCTGCTGATGCTGCCGCAGCCACGAAGGGGTCCTTCGTACGTGCCCCGTGTGAGGAAGCACATGGAGCATGCACAGGTCGACAGGCGTCCGCGCCACAATCCGTTTCCACGGGGAGCGATGGCTCGGGATTTCCATCAGTTGGCCTGGTGCCAGGAGTGGGGCTAAGCGCGTTGCTCGGTTTGATATTAAAATTGCTGAAAGTTTTGTTAGCAATTGACGTAACAGTAGCTTTTATTGGAAAAACTCCACTATTAAACAAGTCACTAGCATCTGGTAAAGGAGATGCTTCAAGTTCATGCTTGCTCATGACATCATTAAAATTGTCTATTTCATGGAGAGCGAAAGGCAATCGACTTGTAATATCTGGCAAACTTTCTTCAAATCCTCTCTTAATTTTCAAAGGATTAAGCTCACAAGAAAGGTTTTTATTTTCGGCTTCTAAAGCGTCAGTATTGGCAATTATGGGGTTCAAAGAGGGGTCCTGCTTCATCACACCAGCCTCCGGCAACAATTCGTCTTTAACGGAAGGCTTTTCAGAAACAAGCGCATCATTCACACTGTCAACCGAACTGATACTTCCATGTTCCAAATTAGGATCACATAATATCATGGCGCTAGTGACGGACACAACCGAGGACGTAGGACTGCCAGTTTCACTCTGTTGACGCAACTGCTTCGCAGCACAATTTTCTACGTTAGAGGACACGATACTTGCGGCTGAACATACCACATCCGCTGCAGCCTCAGTCTCTTCCTTGTGAAGATTCAAACCGGTTTCTAAAAGAGAACTTGTGGGCAACACAAGAACGTCTGCAGTCTCGCGTGCTTCTTCTTTCTGAAGATTCAAACTACTATTACCCAAAGGCAAATTTTTCTGTTGCACGATTATTGAATGAGCAGAAGTCGTGGGCAACACAAGAACTTCCGCCTCTTCATGCACACTCTCAACGTGAGATTTAGACGGAGGTATCTGATCTATGAGAATTGCAGAGCTTTGTAAAGACAACTGAATAGTTTCACAATTGTTACTCACAGAGCTTGAGCGCTTTGTGTTAATATCGTCCGTTGCTGAAGATTGATCTGCCAACCGACAACTGGCACGGTCAACGGAAGCCGCTGGAAATGACGTAGTGGCGGAAATGAATTGAACGTCATCAGTAGATGCGGCAGCATTAAAAGTAATGGCAGACGATGGTACTTCACTGTTGGAAGCAACTGTTGATGCGACAATTCCATTTGGCAAGCGGATTTTCAAACCACAGTTCATATCCTGGGCCACAGGGATATTGGCAGTGCCATCAGCAGAATCTTCGCGCGTGCAAGCAATAGCTGCAGTAGCTACTTGTGAATTGGGAGAAGCACTGGACTTCGTACAAGACTTGCTATTTACCACAACTGAATCAACAGTCTTTTGTAATGAGCTTGTTGCCTCTTCCTGCTCCTTAATAACAAGAGGCTGACTTCTGCATTCCTTTTGCACTTCAGAGGCAGCGTTACGAACATGGTCTGGATACTGACGATAGTGGCGCATGAGCCTCTCCTGACCCATATAGAACTTCTTGCAGGTGCCACAGGTGTAGCGTTCTTGTGTGAGCTGGGACATCCCTGGGCGCTTCTTGCGGTGGAGGTGCTCAGCGTCTGTAATTTTGTTGCAAATCATTGAACTATACCAAAAGTTTCAGCAGAGCAGGTCGGAATGACGAAGTTTGACAAATACATGTACGAGGGAACCTCGTAAAAGATACACTCATACAAGCTGTTACTCGTATTAGGTTAGCGACCTATAATCATATAAGGTATGTGAAACTCACATAAGGCAGAAAGGACGTACGTTAGTCATCTATTTAATTTTCCTTTATATTCTAGTATGTATTTTGAAGTCGTAATATTTTATAATACAGTGCACCACTGCCAGTTTTTCTTTAATTTAATGTCTGTAGTAGAAAGAAAAACTAAAATGAAGGGTGATAAAGTTAAGGTGCATCTTATATACGGCACACAAATTTCAGTCCGCATCCCATACCTTATGCGAAGTACACTTGTACATATATATATATACATACATACATGCATAGTATATTAACAAAAGTGAGTACATTTAACAGGCACGAAACGTATACTGTAGGCACTGCCTACCAGGAATGAAATACAGCTCTTGCAAATACATTTTCTTCTAGGACAAAATATGAGTATAATCTAGCATAATTATGATGGTTGGTGTCATATAAGGTATAGAGCAATGAACACTTTTTCTAGACCCGTTGTAGCAGCAGACTAAAGCATCCGACATTGACTCTCAAGGCCGCTGGTTCAAACCTCACTGCCAGCTAGGCAAGTTTTTCGTGGCACTTGACGTGATCAGAAAGCATTTGGTCTGCGTACTGGTGGTACTGCTGTGGGTCTACTGACCTTTGCCAGCAATGGGGAGTTTTGGGGGTGCAGATTGTTGCAGGGAGCCTTCCGCCACTGGCGCCATAGCTCTAGACGATCTGTTGTCGACTGCAACCGTATACTCCTCTGGGGCCCGTAGCAAGGCCACCTAGAGAAGATGGCCTTGCCTGTAGGCCTATATCTGCAGCACAAACTAGTGCATGCGGGTTTCCCAGTTGGGGGTACGATCAAGGTGACTTTACCTTTTACCTTTATACATACATATACCTTTAAATTTTTTATCTACAAACAAAAGCTCTCTTCCCACCATGAGGATTTTTGCACGGCATATAGAACGTGTCTACTGCACCTATCATCTCGAAATTGCTCCAATTCACGTCGGTATATGTCCGAGTTCACAAATCAATATTTTTAAGTTTAAGGAAATAGCTACCTACACTATGTAGCTACCTATATATGCAGTATTACTAACGGTTAAGAAGAAATACAGTCAATTTCCCTTAATCTATCCACAACGGGATCACTGGTTTTGGCCACTATAACCGGCTGATCATGAAAAAAATGAAGCTGACAATATTAGAGAAGTTCGTACTGAATAATGGCTAATAAGTGCAAATTCTTAACGGTTGAAGTTAATTTTTCTCTTGTCTGCAATAACATAGATGAATTAAAAACATTAATAATTGATGGGCACTAAATAGACAGCCACACATTACTTCAGACTCTGTTAAGAGTTTGAATGACCTGGCAAAATAAAGACAATGCTAATGCCATCTTTTGTCAGAAAGAGCAACATTCTCAAAAACTAGCAAATTTCAGAATAAACTGGCCCACCTACTACTTTACTCTTAAAATGGCCACCTCATATCAAATAGTTTACTGGACTACATTTTAAAATTACGATTCTAAAAGTTTTATATATACCTTTATGATAAGTAAATTAATGACAAAGAATTGGTCCGTATAAACGGAATGCTGTCCAAAATAAGTAAAGCTACTTTGCATGCAATATGTAGCGATAAATTCCGTCCCATTAAAATTAGCAGCATTATGCAGCGGTCGTTTCAACTGGTGGTTTTATTGGGCGTAACAGGCACTACTGGGGGACTACAGGACATCTGCAATGAATAAGAACAAAAATTGTAAAATAGGAGCTCGAGGAGGTACTGAATTTCTTTCAATGTTACAAATGGGGTACAATACATTTAACAATTTTCTGTTCTTTAAAAAGAGCAACAAAATCGTTTTCATTTGATGTTGATAATGTTGAGTGTAATACGGGGTGCAGCAGTTTAGCACAGTGCCCACTCCCCTCCTCCACGAGCTGCTCCTGAAAATAAGAATTATACAGGCCAGCAATACTAACCAAGAGATAGTATGCTATTACTTCCACTCTTGAGTTGTGACTGCTTCAAGTTGTTATTTTGTAGGCTGTCAAGCTCAGTATCATAGCCAATACCCAGGAGCTTGTAGTCTTTTACGCGGTGTTGCGGAGGTCGACTGATGCGACCGCTGCGAGTACGCTGCAGTTCTTTAGCCGAGTTCCTGTTCGACACCATCTACAAGAGGGACAAATGATTGTCACTTCTTTTATTACTAGCTATATTTAGTTATAGTTAGGAAGTTTAAGCCCCCATTTCTGAGCAGAAGGGTATCACAGAGGAAAGAGTAAGGGACATACAGTATGCCAAGAGAAACGGGGAACCCATGCATGAAGGTGTTCCCACACAGGATCAGCGCGCATGGGAACAGCAAGTCTAGAAAGAAGAGGAAGGACAGAATAAAGCATGAACAAGTAGGAGTATGAAATTGGGAAGAAAGTAAAGTGGGCATAAAATAGAGACATCCTGGAGGCCTAGCTAATGGCTGAGGTAACCTACACTGGCCCCCTGGGGTTGCCTGGCTCCATAGCATAGGATGGACGAACCTAAATTAACCTAACCCTATGGCCCATCCTATGCCCCCTGGGGGTCTAGCTATATTAATAACAGTATTAGAAGCAAATGGCTAAAATTAGGGTTGTGAAATTGGATAGACAATGTCCAATATCAACGTCAGAGACGTAGGCTATTAGATGGGATGGAAGCAAAGTGGGCATGGAAGACAGACGTCCCGAAGGCCTAGCTAATGGTTAAGGTTTCCTATAGAGTCCTCCTGGGGGAGCTGCTTCCCATAACAGAGGATGGGCGAATCTAAACTAACATAACCCTATGGCCTATGGCCCATGCTATGCCCCCTGAGGGCAGTTATTGGGACGTCTCAAAATTCGAGTCATTTTAATGAATTGATGGAGTTCAATTGTATCTTATACTGAAAGTGGAAAACAGTTCCAGGTATGAGCTCCAGAAATAGAAAGGGCTATTTTACCAGTACCAGCGCAGGTGTATCACACTTGGAGATGGTTTTCTCAGGAATAATTTCAATCTACATTATGACAAGTGGAAACTCTATCACGCCTTTTTAGGGAATATTTGAATGGGGTAATGGGAATGTTAATTTTTTACTTTAGCCGTAAATACGAAGGTGAGAAGCTGCACATGGTCGTAAAGAGAAATGATAAATACCATGCAAAAACAATACCATTAATAGAAGTATAAACTTCCAATACCAATGAAATACACAGCACTAAAATTTTATAAAAAGATGCACACATCAAACAAGGTCATACCAACTAACTTCTATCAATTGTTTTGAAACAATTTCTTCAGAAAATTCATAGTTATAAATGTTCACCAGATTCGTAGGTAAATAATTACTGAATTGTAAGTATCCATCTGGCAAAGGATCTAGCCTTACCTTACTGAAGCTATCTTTCTTAGATTGACCGAGTGGATTCTTGAAGTCTACACAGCAAGGTTGGTCCATGCCTGTCACTTGAATTACAATATTCTTGTCAGTTTCTCGATCATATATCATTCTTATGGAGCTGTCACTCCCTCGCTTCTCTAGTGCAGAGGAGTTACGCTGGAGTGCCTCGCAAATTCTTTCATAACTTTCAGGCGTGGAAAATTTTTTCTGTAAGAACAAGGAGTAAAATTAGGTTGATGCCTCAAGTTAATGTCATGCGACACAATTCAAGGCTTAGCCCAAACGAGTATATATTACTATGTGGTATTATGTCAACCACTAATACAAAACTTCGTCCAAGACCAAAAGTAGGTAAAAAATGAATAGAGACAGCATATGAAATTTGAAAATCTACCAATTATCATTACAATTACACTATTCAGTAGCTAAAGTCTCCGTTTCCACAACAAAGGCGATATCAGATTCAGAAAGAAGATACATATAGTATGATGATAGACACGGGGAATCCATGCACGAGGGTGTTCCTACACAGGATCAATGAGCAAGGAAACAGCAAGTTGGGAAAGAAGAGGAAGAACAGAAGGAAGAAAGATCAGTAGAAGTACGAGATGGAAAGGAAGCAAAGTGGGCACGAAAAACAGACGTCCCGAAGATACAGCTAATGGCTAATGTTACCTACAGGGTTCCCCTGAGGGCGCTGCTCCCCATAACATACTCACCTCTGCAGCCCCCCAAAGCCCAGGCAGACCAGGAGAAGGACAGCCAGGCTAGGGAGGCAAGCGCGGCCCCGCGCGCCGGCACCAGCAAGAGGACGTACACGCATGCACCATCAACGAGCCGGAGAAGCGCGCAGTTGGCCATCGGTAAGCCACCAACAGACAACACATACTCACATGGATGGTCCCTCAGGAACAGCAAAAACAGCAAGGGCATGTGACACGGGCTAAGCACCACCAAGGCTGAGAGCCAAGCAATATCAGCAACTCTCCAGCACAGTAGCAGCCATACACCACAGAACGCTTAAAACCCCAACTTCAGAGAGCAAAACCACCCACATTCATGCAACCTGTGGCACCAGGCAAGCACCACCACAACTGAGAGGCAAGCATGATTAGTACTGTAGGGGTGCCATAGGCAGGTCCCACCGAGGAGCCCAAGTCAGTTAGGTAACTCCTTAATGGGAAAACACAAACATCAACAGCGAACAAGAGGGGTTGAATCACATAAATCCACACAAAAGCAACACCCATCAATCCCATCCGAACGAACAAGCCACCGAGCTAAGCACGGCCAGCACGCCCGAGACACCTGCAGAAGGCCAACACACTCAGACATCACGCATAATCAAACAGCACCTCCAACAATTGACGAGCAAGGCGCCCCTTGAATACATCCAAGGACTGGGACAACACAACCTCCTCTGGCAAAGAGTTCCAGAGCCTAACACCTCTAGATGGAAATGCCCTCCCCCCTGCCTCACTACAAAAGTCCGAGCGAATCAACTTCAAGGATGGCCCGGAGCTCCAGTATGGTTAGCCAGAGAAAACAAACTATGCATCTCTGCACACCCCACCCGCCCCACAAGCACCTTCCAACACTTAATCAAATCAGCCCGCACCAACCTGCCTCTCACTGAGAACAGGTTGAGCCGCCTTAACCTTTCACCAAACTCCAGTTCCCTAAGTCCTGCAACCTGCCTCGTCCACTTACGCTGGACCGACACCAACAGCAGAAGGTCGCTCACATAGCCAGTGTTCCACACAACTGAACAATAATCGAGGAGAGGCCTGCTGTGGGCCACAAAAAGGGCCACCATAAATGCTGGCGACCTACACACAGTGGAAAGCAACAGTCTCCCAGCCAGTCATGATGCTTTACTAACCAATTACCTTATATGAGCATGGAACTTCATCACCGTACAAGAACACTCCCAAATAACGATGAGAGTCAACAAAGTTAAAGACCGTATTTCCCACAGTATATGGGTGCAAATAATAATCCTCAATGTGGCGGGCACGACACAACGTCACAACCACACTTTTCTCACCATTCAAAACAAAGTTCCAAGACTTCACAACTTCAGTCAGAGTATCAGGTCACCCTGGAGCACAGCCTGACTTTCAAGGGAGCACGGACCAACTTGGAGTCATCTGCAGAAACCGTAACTGAACAGGACAATTGAGAAATCAGAGGGACGACATAGAGCAAAAAAAAAGTTCAGGTCCCAGAACGGACCCCTGAGGAACACCACTGGCCACTGATCTGCTTTGGCTCTCACAGCCCCCAATACAAACCTGGAAGGTGCGGCCAGACAGGAAAGCAGCAATCCATGACATAATGGCTCCATCAATTCCCGAGACTTGTAGTTTTCTCATAAGGACCACATGACACACCTTATCAAAAGCCTAGGAAAAGTCCAAAAATATCACGTCAACAATGTTCCGCTGCTTCAGGCCCCTCAGTATATCAGCAAATGCTAGTAGCAGCTGATCCTCAGTAGACCTCCCAAGACGGAATCCACATTGACAGGCAGACAAAAGATCGTTGGACTCTACATAATCCATCAAGTGCGCCACAATCAAGCGTTCCATCGCCTTGCAGCAAACCGACGTGAGGCTTACAGTGTGATAATTTGCTGCAACTATACCAAGACTTGGACTTGAAGATAGATCTTACGATGGACTGCAACCATTCACCAGGTAGAACTCCAGAGGCAAGAGAGCTTTCAAATATGCAGTGGAGGGGATAAGCCAGCAATGAAGTACATGACTTCAGCAACAGTGGGTGCAGAAGAAGATGCATCAAGAGAACACAACAAATCGTACACATCAGCTACAGAAAATGCCAGCTCCTCCACCGAGCCTACAACAGAGTTCCCTAGTACAGGAGAATTGGGGGCATCAGAGGCAGAAGCTAGACTGGAACTCTCGGCAAATAGCTCACTCGAAGCGGACACGCCGGTGTCCAGTCTAACAGGACCAACAGAGAGAGCACCCACTTTCTTCTCCTTATGTATGAGTGAAACAACTTACGAGCTTCAGATAGCCTCTGAGCCAGCCCCTTCTCATAACTTGCCCTCTCCTCAATAACAAAGTTGCGATACTCCGAGTTCACACTGTGAGCATTGAAATAGCAAAAGGCATCTACAGTTTGGGCATCCTGATGACCATATTGGCTCACCTGTTTATAGGTACTGCCGCCACAGCTCTTTCCTGTGCCTCTCTAGCTCACGTGGAGGTCGAACTTTCCAGGGACACGGAACGTGCCCAACCGCAACAGGAACATGTCTCTCAACAAGAGGACAAATAATATCCAACAACCGACTGAAACACTGCTCCACTAAGCGCCCCACAAACTCGAAGTCCCAAACCACAGCAGACAAACATCCCAAATTGTATCATAATTCCCCCCTGAACCACAGACGACACAGTACTGATCTGGTGGTCGCTCCTCTCAAGGAACCTGTAGGACGTAATCCGCAATAACCGGCAAGTAGGCACACCTGGGCAATGAGGCACATACATCCACAAAGCCAACTCTATCCTGGTCAGAGGTAAGGAAGAGATCGAGAACATTACCTCACGGAACAAACGTAGGTTCTCTCACCCACTGAGATAGACCCAGCTCCACAAAAGTATCAGGGAATAGCCTGTCAGTGGGTGAGACGTAATGCAAGTCCGGCTTATCACACTGCCACTTCAGAGTTGGCAAATTGAAATCACCCTAAGAAAGTCTCTCTGCTTCCATAAAAACTCAGCAGTAGATTCACAAGGTCCAAATTCTGCCCCTCTGTGTATGATGGGGGTTGGTACACACCTATAATTTATACGTCATATGAGGTAGATAAAACAGACACAAACCACATTGGGCAAACAATCCTCCAGGCACACACTTGGAACAGACTCTCTCACATACAGTGCCTAGACATAAGTATTTGCACAACTCGATTTTTTATGTACAGCATTTTAAAAAAATTAGGGAGTGCTTAAGGATAATTATTACAGGAAGTTTATATAACATATATACTGTATATAAAAGAATATTCAAACAGAACAGTCATATGTGCACTTACAACAAGAAAACTTAACACAAGCAAAAGTAATGAGGGACAAAAGTACTTGACCTAAAAAAATTATGACATTAGCACTTGGTGGCGTGACCTTTATTGGCAATAACAGCATGGAGACGATTGTTATAGCTGGAAATTAACCTTTCACATTCACTTGATGGTATTTTTTCCATTCTTCCATGCAGATAACCTTTAATTCAGTAAGGTTTTTGGGGCACCATTTCTGGACACCAGATTTAAAAAGACGCCACAAATTTTCTACTGGATTAAGGTCTGGTGATTGGCTAGGCCATGAAAGAACATTAATATTCTTCTTTTGAAACTATTCTTTCGTTAAATTCGCAGTATGCTTGAGGTCGTTGTCTTGTTGGAAGGTCCACCTGCGCCGTCCGCAGAATTTTTTGGCACTTGGAAGCATCTTCTTCTCTAATATCTCCCTGGACATGAAACTATTCATCTTGCCATCAATGATATGAAGATCCCCAACACCATTGGCAGTAAAGCAACCCCACACCACGATGCTGCCCACTCCATGCTTCACGGTGGGGATGGTGTTCTTGGGGTCATAGACAGTACCACGTTTCCTCCATACATGCCGGGCTTCGTTTCGGCCAAAAAGTTCTTTTTCTCACCTCTCGCTCACTTGACACCGTATAGGACTTAGCCCAGGGGATCATACTGCCTTTAACTCTTGATACCTGCTTCACAAGTGTAAATCGTTACAGTTTCTGTCTGTTTGATTANTACGGTTCAATTCCCTAACAATAGTTTTCTTGCTGACATGCAGTCCCTGAGACGCCAGTTCACTCTGAAGGTCAGCACGAGTTGTCATGGGGTCATCAGTCACCTTATGTAGCATGTAGCGCCAAGGACGACCCATGATCTTACGCGGAGCTCCAGCTCTTGGCAGATTGGAGACCGCCCCAGTCACTTGATGCTTGCGGCTATTGCTCCAACCGTTGAAAAAGGAACATTGACACGTTCTGCTATTACTCTATAAGTCAACCCCTCACTACGAAGTTGAATTATCCGTTAATGAGTAGCTTCAGGGATTTCTTTAACTTTGGGCATTGTAGTGAGAGTGTGCGCAACTTCAGCGATGTCTAGAGAGGTAATGATTGCACCGGCTGTGGTTTTTTACATTGCATTTGTTTCGAGACATTTCGTGAACGTTCTAGAATAATTTCCAAACTAATTTAATAAAATTATACTATTGAATATCAAAGATTCAACATCATATTTATTTTGGTCAAATACTTTTGTCCCTCTTCACTTTTACTTGTGTTAAATTTCCTTGTTATAAGTGCACATTTGACTGTTCCGTTTAAATATTCTATTATATATATGCTATGTAAACTTCCTGTATTAATTATCCTAAAGCAGACCTTGAATTTTTAAAAATACATAAAAAAATAGAGTTGTGCAAATACTTATGTCTCGGCACTGTATATCAACACGCCATGCTCCCTATTGGAGGAACCAGAATCTCCCCTAAACAAAGCATATCCCGGAATGATTACAGAGGCATCAGGATCCCCTGACAAAAGCCACTTCTCTCCCACCACCAACAAATCCAGTTCCTGCTCCACGAGTAAAACTCCTAAAAGGTCCAGTTTCCTGGTAACAGAATTCGCGTTGACCTGCCCAACCCGCAACACCGTGCGGTCCAAAACTGATGTATCAAACACCACCAAGGGCCAGACCAGGACCAGCAGAGGCACCACCGGCAGCCACCCCACCGCCATTAGCCACTCTATCACGCCCAGCCGGCGCACCATGCGTAGTCAATGCACCACGCCCAGCCGCCGCACCACGACTCGTCGGCAAACCCCGACAAGCACCAACTCTCCAAGTAGCTGCACCTCGACTCAAGTAGGAGCCACTAACTACAGCCAGCCGGCCAGGACCCGCCAATGAAGCACCAGCCGTCCAGGACCCGTCAATGAAGCACCAACCGCCCCAACAGGGGCACTCATCACCCATCACAACCCTCCCGGCCGCTAGATCGCGTCGCTGCTGAAATGGTAAGTCTCTCTGAATAACAACTCCACCAAACTCCGGGTGATCCTTCAGTTTCTTTGCCAGGTTCAGCAATGTCCGCCTTGATTCAACTGATGGCGCGACAGCTCTGAACAACTTACAATGCCACAAGTACATGTATTCCACTCTTTCAAATGCGGCTGTAATATCTAAGACTTGAAATGCCTTATGAAATATCTCCATTGCCACATCTACATCTTCCGTGTCCCAACCCCTCACTATTATATTGTCTCGGCGAAGCTCTCTCTCCCTCAGTTCCCTCACTTCCTTCCTTACATGCCCCACCACAACCTCTGAGGACAGACCTCCCAACCCTGAAGAATGCGACACCCCCAGCCCATAAACATCTAAACTCAACTGATTAAGCTTCCCAACCATGACGCCCAATGACATCGTTAATTGGGAAAATACTGATCCAATCAATGGGTGAACCTAAACTACCCTAAACCTATGGCCCAACCTATGCCACCTGAAGAGTCAAAATCTACCAAATAAAGCAAGGTGCCAATATTCAACAAAGCATTTTAAGCAACACAGCAGTAAAGCCAACATCAGCTACAATAATTCTTATTTAACAACATTACCCATTAAACGTGTAAACAAATTAAGACTTAGAAGCATGCACAAAAATTGCCAATTTGTCTAAGGCATCTGAAAACAACTTTTGCAGTTGCAATTACAATATCTGCAGAGAAGTGAGACCACTCTTGGGTTAAAACCTAACACTGACCTTTCCTCTCACGCCCAAGCTATGTTCAGGATTTGGAGGGAAGTGGAACACATAAGGCCCTTCTTTGCCGGAGTCTAAAGGATCACACACGAGGGACGTCAAGTCATACCCCTCGTCTGCCAAAGCTTCGATGGTAATTCCTGCATCTGCCTCATAATCTGCAAACAAAAATTCAAGTGAAAGAAGTTACATAAACATAGGAATGAAATCATAATTTAGCAACTCTCTTTCCTCTAACAAAGAAGAATGAACAGCAGGGCATAATACAGAATTTTAAATTAAGGATAGACCATTCGGCACATAAAACATGCACATGTTGCTCACAGTAATCCATAAAGGTTGGCTGCTGTAAGAATATCAGTTTCTGGTCGGGAGTGGTGGTATAAACTACAGTACAAAGATCCAAAAGCATTGCATAGGCGCCGTATGAAAAACTTTAACTGGACTGTCAAGATTTCTAAAGCTAAAAATTGCTAGGTATTTAATTCACTGGTAACGTGACTAATGTCCAAGGTTAAGTCAAATATTTAAAAAAAATGCACATCTCACACTGTAAGTTGCATTAAAGAGCTTAATAAAATCTGAAACTACATTTACTAAGGTGTCAAATATTAAAAAGAATTGTTAGGCCTAACACATTTCACTGTTTGAACAGATTTATTTTACAAGGACGAGATGTGCGGATAGTAAGAGAGCAGCAGGCTGATATGGCATAGCTACATGGTGTAAATTCTGAAAGAATTGTGCTAAATCAAGATTACTGAAACAATACAATTGAATATATGCTGCAACAGTCACACTAACCAGGTGGTATGGAGCAAGATGCATCCCTTAAACAGCCAGTTCCGGTAGTAAACTTGATGGTGAAAAGCTTTTCTTCCTCCTTGTGAAGCTGAAGAGGCTTGCGAGGAGATACTTCTTTAATAGACTTTAAGTTAGCAGAAGCATTGCACACTGCCGCTGAAGATGGTGCAGGTACAGGAAGAACACCAACACCAAGCACTTGTGACGAATGAAAAGCCTTTTCTAGAGTTGGTATCTTGATAGCAGCCTCGGCGTGAAGACCATTTTCAGTAGGAATAGTAAAGGTAGCATGCACTGCAGGAACACCTTCGTCAGCCTTGGAGACTGTGACAGCAGCTGGGTTAGGACTGGCAAGAACGTATTGAGGAGAGCTTGGCACAAACGCTACACTTGGCACTTGCACCTTATGAGAATTTAAATTCATAGTGTTGATTGGAATAGCACGTATTAAATTTTGTGGGAGGGCAATCCTCAAACTGGACTCAGCATTTGCATTGAGCTGACAAGGAGATAAACCATTTGCAAAATAATGGATAGGATTGTTAATGCACTGTGTAACAATCGTATTTGTAACAGGATCATACTGCACCGCATTAGTAATGTTATTTGAGTTGTTGTGGGAGGCAGCCTCGTGGAGACTGTCAGTGCAGGAGCAACTATCTAGTAGGCAGGACTTGCCATTAGGGAGGTGATTCTGATTGGTTTGGGAGGCCTTCTCCTCGGATGATACATGAGGTACAATCTGAGGAGAAGCTCTGGATTTCACAGCAAGAGTGTATACAGGGCCAGGTCCAGCAATAGCTTTTGGTTTCATTAATTTCTGACAGTCAGAACTATCAGCTCTAACTGAAGCAGACGATGCAACTTCTTTATGGGATTTGGCACCAGATGCTTTACAAAGATTGAGAGGCTTAAATGTGTGATTTTTCTTTCTGTTATCTGATGCTGGATCTCTTCTGAAAGATCTGTCTTCCGGAATATCACTCCCTGATCTCTCGGTAGTGATATTTGTGATTCTCTTACTCTCTTTACGTACAACAGAGGGTAGTTGGGTTCGCACAACTACAGTGGTGATGGGCTTTCCAGAAGAAATATTATCCACAGAGTTATAAACACAGGAACCCACACTACAATCAAGAGGTCCTCTTGAATTAACTAATGGGGCTTTAAGCCCCTCCACACAAGTTTTCCTACATGGAGATGCATCTCTGAAACACTCAACATTATTCTGCTCCAAGTCGACATTTTCCCATTGGGTGAGACTTGAGACAGCAACAGTATGCTCTGGACTCCGGCTATGAGTTTGAATAGACTTTGCTCGTGGTGGACTAATTTTAATAACATTTGATCCCTGTCTCGACCTGACATTACTAGGTGTCCTGCTCGGAACTTCCCTATGATCACAGTCACTACGCCCTTGTTTACATGAATTTACTCGCTGGACAAGACTATTGTTCATGATAGGCTTTTTATTTCTCTTCTGATATGGCAGTTTTCTGGATGTCCGGGAGAACAGACAATCATCAGAAGTACTGCTACTTGAACTAGATATGATTGATACAGGTGAGACAGGTTTATTTATGGAAACTTTCTTGGCTGGGGCCATAGAAGACTTTGATTTTTTCGGAGGAATAGCTAATGATGGGTCTCTTTTTCTTTTATTCCCTCTTTCTTTCATGATCACAGAGGTATTACAGTAACTACTATTTACATAATGATTAGAGGCAGTAAATCTGTTTGGTAATTTGGATGATACTGGATCAAATGAATCTAAAAATTCAACACTTGACTCATCTAACAAATCAGGAGAAAATGAAGGCTGCAGTGATGACTTCAAAGCAGGCTTTTGAGAAAGCTGAGAAATGCTGAAAGTTTCAGACTCTTGACCATTATCATCTCCATCACTTGAGAAATGAGATGGAAATGCTGTGCTCACTGCATGATCAACATCAAGAGATTCATCTGAATCCAACGTGATACATGAAGTATTCCTATCATCCACACTCTGTTGATTATTCCCAACGTCCAACTGCATCAAATTGTTATCAGATGTTGCATCAGCCAATGGAGGTCTGCCATTAGTGCATTCGCCACTCAACTTTACTTGGGAATTGCTTGTAATTTTCTGGAGAGTGGCTAGGGGGATGGTGATAATACTTGGAGCCTTCACTAATGTTTTGAGACATGTTGAGCTAATGGACACCTTGCTAATAGAACTACATGAAGACACTGGTGTGCTGTTCAAGCTTCCAGGTGAGTCACAAACATGAACCATTCCATTAGTACTGTGGCACTGCTCTTGTGCTGTAGTCCAACTCTTCTTTATGGCAATTTTCTGAACATCAGTAGATGCTGGCTCATTAACAGCCATAATCAGTTGTAATGACATACAAGTCTTACTAGAAGTATGATCACTCGTTTTTGAAGATGATTTGGCTTCAGCAGATGGGTTTCCAGAAGTTGCTCTGACATTATGCACCAATGGGAATTATTGGGCACTCACTATAGGGCAGCAAATATTCTTCCATTAATCTGAAATGAAAAATGTGTAAATAGCACTAAGAACTAATTAGCAATGGTTCTTATTCTATTCAGTAGTTTAAGCCTTCATTTCCATAACAAAGGTGATCTCACAGAAGAAGAAAGATGGGACATACCTACCGAACATGGGAACCGTAGGCCTAAGTACCATAAGGAAAGAAGAGAAAGTTAATTATTTATTTTCGTTTCTATATTTCTGCATGAAAGCAATGTCACAGCAGAAAAAAGAAGGAACATATAGTACCTATATATGTCTATAAGCAGGGGAATCCATGCACAAAGGTGTTCCCACACACACTATGCGCATGGGAACAGCAAGATGGGAAAAAGAGCATGAAATTTGAAGGAAACAAAGTGGGCACAAAGGTCCAACATCCCAAAAGCTTAGCTAATGCTAAGGTAACCAACCTAGAGGGTTCCCCTGGGGGAACTACTCCCACAACATTGGATGGGCGAACCTAACTATGCTAACCGTATGGTCCCTGAGGGGAACTTGCAGAAGATTACAGATTGTGCCAAATGTATCACAAGATAGCAACATTTTATTCAGTTTTATAAAAAATAGTGGCTGAAACCCACAGTGCAGTGTTCTAGCTATAGGTAGTTCTGTGTTGTGAAGCTCAGCATTACTTCAATGTACCAACCAGTGTAATGAGTACAAGCTAAATCAGAACTTACTTAGCTAGTTGAGGTAACTTACTGATTGACACTAAACATATAGGTAGCTACCTATACAGTGGAACCCCATTTTCCCAGACAGCACTGGGGGAGCCTCTTATGGGGAACTGAATTTTCCGGGAAAACGAGAGCAGAACTACGGAATCTGTAATCCTAAAAACAAATAGCCTATTTATGATAATAGTTAGAATGTTCCAATGTACACTTTTGCAGTGGTAAGCGTAAGGCAGAGTCCCTCTGTCGGTAGCACCTTGACCCGCGATTCGAGGTAGCACTCGAGGGGACTCCAGATCAGGAGGACGTGTTGAGT
>LQNS02000137.1:5445225-5469994 GCA_001587735.2 Parhyale hawaiensis
ATTCTATTTATTCCAAATTTACTAATGGACACACAAAATCGGGTTTATACGGGAGCAATTACCTCGCCCTCTCCCCCCCCCCCTCCCCAGCCAAAAGGGTTCCTTCTGGAAGAAAAAGTAAAAATCAAAGTTAAAAGTCAACAACAGAGAAAAAATTCACTTTGGACAAAGATGAGTATGTATGATAGCTTTATTGTGTCAAAGAATAACATTATGGCTGACAAGTACAGTTTTATGGTAGTTCTTTGCGAGATGAAACTATTTCAAATAGATCTTAAGCTAGTCTTTAAATAGGTTCATAAAAAATGTACTATGGGCATATTTCATGATGCAACCAAAGCTACGCCTTGATGGTTCTGGGGGCCCCTAGCTTAACTTGTCACGAACCTCCTTCGGTAAAAGGGTCCCAGCTTAACGTGCCCTGGGCCTCCTTCGGTAAAAGAACCTCAGCCTAACTTAACTTACTCTGGGCTTCCTTTGGTAAAATTGGTAAAGGGGCTCCAGCTCAAATTGCCCAGGGGTATGGGCTTCCTTTGGTAAAGGGGCTCCAGCTCAAATTGCCCAGGGGTATGGGCTTCCTTTGGTAAAGGGGCTCCAGCTTAAATCGCCCAGGGGTATAGGCTTCCTTTGGTAAAGGGGCTCCAGCTCAAATTGCCCAGGGGTACGGGCTTCCTTTGGTAAATGGGCTCCAGCTCAAATTGCCCAGCCAGGAGTATGGGCTTCCTTTGGTAAATTTGGTAAAGAGACTCCAGCTCAAATTGCCCAGCCAGGGGTATGGGCTTCCTTTGGTAAAATTGGTAAAGGGGCCCCAGCTCAAATCGTCCTGGGGTATGGGCTTCCTTTGGTAAATGGGCTCCAGCTCAAATTGCCCAGGGGTATGGGCTTCCTTTGGTAAAATTGGAAAAGGGGCCCCAGCTCAAATTGCCCAGGGGTATGGGATTCCTTTGGTAAAATTGGTAAAGGGGCCCCAGCTCAAATTGCCCAGGGGTATGGGCTTCCTTTGGTAAAATTGGTAAAGGGGCCCCAGCTCAAATCGTCCTGGGGTATGGGCTTCCTTTGGTAAATTGGTAAAGGGGTTCCAGCTCAAATTGCCCAGGGGTATGGGCTTCCTTTGGTAAATGGGCTCCAGCTCAAATTGCCCAGCCAGGAGTATGGGCTTCCTTTGGTAAATTTGGTAAAGGGGCTCCAGCTCAAATTACCCAGGGGTATGGGCTTCCTTTGGTAAAATTGGTAAAGGGGCCCTAGCTCAAATCGTCCTGGGGTATGGGCTTCCTTTGGTAAAATTGGTAAAGGGGCTCCAGCTCAAATTACCCAGGGGTATGGGCTTCCTTTGGTAAAATTGGTAAAAGGACTCCAGCTCAAATTGCCCAGGGGTATAGGCTTCCTTTGGCATAATTGGTAAAAGGGCTCCAGCTCAAATTGCCCAGGGGTATGGGCTTCCTTTGGTAAAATTGGTAAAAGGGCTCCAGCTCAAATTGCCCAGGGGTATAGGCTTCCTTTGGTATAATTGGTAAAGGGGCTCCAGCTCAAATTGCCCAGGGGTATAGGCTTCCTTTGGTATAATTGGTAAAGGGGCTCCGGCTCAAATTGCCCATGGGTATGGGCTTCCTTTGGTAAAATTGGTAAAGGGGTTCCAGCTCAAATTGCCCAGGGTATGGGCTTCCTTTGGTATAATTGGTAAGGGGGCTCCGGCTCAAATTGCCCAGAGGTATGGGCTTCCTTTGGTAAAATTGGTAAAGGGGTCTCCAGCTCAAATTGTCCTGGGGTATGGGCTTCCTTTGGTAAAATTGGTAAAGGGGCTCCAGCTCGAATTTCCCTGTGGTATGGGCTTCCTTTGACAAAGAGGCGTCAGCCTAATTTATCCGGAACCCCTTTGAGTAAAGAAGCCCCAGCTTAAATTGACCTGGGCCTCTTTTGGTAAAGGGGCTCCAGCGCAATTTACCTCCGGCTCCCTTTGGTTAATTAAGGGACCATCCTAGCTCAACTTGCCTCGGGCCCCCTTAGCTTAAATCCGGCCCTGAACAGAGAACAACGAATAGTTCTCATAATTATCCCATACATGATCAAATTTAAAATAGTTCACTCGCAATATTAATATAGAACAACATAAAATCTATACTATAATAAGAGAGCTGTTTGTCCGTCTGTCCGAAGCCTTATTTTTCCCCTATTTAATACAGAAGAATATCCGAAAATTCCAAAAATTTCATACACAAAAATACCCAAAATTAAAAAATCCACAAATCAAAAAATGCCTAAAATAGAAAAATGCTAAAAATTGAAAAACTGCCGAAGATCTAAAAATGCCAAAATGAAAAATAAATGCCAAAAATCGAAAAAAGACCAAAAATCAAACACATGCCAAAAATCGAAAAAATGATAAAAGTCGAAAAATGGCATAAATCGAAAAATGGCAAACATCGAAAAAATGCCATAAATCGAACAAATGCCACAAATCGAAAAATTACCAAAAGTCGAAAAAATGCAAAAAATCTAAAAATGCCATAAATTGAAGAAATGCAAGCAATTGAAAAATGCCAAAAATCGAAAAAACACAATGTTCGAAAAATGCTAAAAATCGAAAAACACAAAATTTGAATAAATCTTAAAAATCACAAAATTGATAAAATCTAAAAATGGAAAAATCCCCAAAATCAAAATAATCCCATAAATCGAAAACGATCCCAAAAATCGAAAAATCCCAAAAGTTGAAAAATCTCAGAAATCGGAAAAATCCCGAAAATAAAAACGGGAAATGTACTAATATATAATAATGATAATGCACACGTAGAATTCCTTTTATGTCATTTTAAACTTAGTGCAAGAAATTTTAAAGAAAACATCAGTATTAAGAAATTAAACTTTCAAGCCACCTTGGATTATTGGGGGCCAGGCCCCAATAAAATTATTGGGTGGGAGGCCTGGGCCGCAGGCAAAAATTGTGCCCCTCCGCATATTTACAGTTCCACGAGAAACTAGTATGTTCTTGTATCTGTCTAGAACTACATTTTGAAAATATCGTTCTTGCACGCGAAATTTTACAGAGTTAGCATTGTCATGGGGGAGGCGAGTACAGCAACTACGTAACATGCCAGAAATGAATTTGATTAGTTGAATTCAACCAGTGTTACATTGAACGAGTTCAGTAGCGACTTTGAATGAACGTGAACGGTAAAATTTTAGGTTTTTGACCAACATGCGACGATGTCTCGATATATTAACCTTATTCCAAATGCAATTAAGAAATAGGAAAAGATGTAAAAAAAAAAACTGCTAAATATTCTGTTTTCATGCAGCTTTTCCTGCTAAATCTTAGGTTGAAGTTTTTATGCCAAATCTCTAAAAATGACAAATTTTTAAGATTACAAATGCTAAATTGGTAAAATTGTGTACAACCATAGCCTGCAGGGGAGAATGCAGAGGCAAATGAACGGTGCCTGGTATCTCTTCTTACGGAAATGGATATTCCCGATCCTGAAGTAAAGTTAGCGTAAGGAGAGATTTCTAGTTCGCAGTTGTTGGGCGGCGTCGGTTCGCCGTCTCCTTAAAGTATAGTCTCTGGTAGACAGATGCACATGGCCTGGTGTCGGAGAATGACCTATAAATCCTCAGAGTTTTCTTTTTCTGAATCCTTTAAGCATCTACTTCAGTATTTTACTCAGAGTTGCCGTTCAAAAAAAAAAAAAAATATTATGGGTGTCCTCTGTGTACGTTGTATATTATTCTAGTTGCAATTGGTGCAATGCACTGTTGATCGGGTTGCTGCTCTCCTCCACCTTCACTTTCAGGGGCTGATAGACCATTTCCCGGGGGAAGCAATGCCTCGTCAGAATGGATATTGGCCTCAAGAAACCATGGGCAAACCTGGGTGCCTTTTCTATATTTAGATGTTGCAGCTGGCCGCAGTTCATGCTGACAGTTGGGAAGATTCTTCATTTATCCTTCTGTTCCGCGAGGCGGGCTGCCGATCGAGATGGCCGACCTATTACGTGGGGCTTTTAACTAGCCTAACCCTATGGCCCATCCTATGCCCCCTGAGGGGTAGTCACAGGTTCAGCGGGCTGTTACGCTTTTACTACGCTGCACGCTAATACACATCAGGTCGTCCAACAGCCTCCCCCCACCTACCTTGTGACCTCTGAGCTACTAGCCGCTCACGACTACCATGAAACCGACGGGGAGAGCCTAGCCTTCGCCTTAGACGTCAGATATCCAATGAAAGGATCAAAAGTAAAGCCTTATGGAAAGTCAAGTCACAGCCAGATACTCGGTTGCAGTTAGGTGTGGTAGGTACTCGGCCCGATAAGTTAAGAAAAAGTTAAGTTAGCTTCGATTGCACCCTCCACTGGAAAACGCGCACTGCTTCAGGCAGCAGATATACGCCAACTGGCCACAGAGGACAAAGTACAGCTGCAGCCGACCACGAGTCGTTAATAACTATGGCGCCCTAGCGGAAGATTCAACGACCTGCGCCCCTACCCTCCCATTCCTGGGAAGGTAAGTGTCCCAACGTAGCTGTACATATCAAACAAGATTGCTGGCTCAGCACGCCGGTTGCCACAAAGACCACTCGGGTGGCTCGTCGCTCGATCTCTGCTCCTTTAGTATACAAGTCAAGCACGCATGGTCGGCTGCTGTCGAGGCTAAGTATTAAAGTCTTCGACATACGGTAGCTAGACAAGTAAGCTCCCTCCCTGCGTCAAGGACGAGATAGGTGAGGGGTTATCTAAGACTAAGGTAACCTAGTGGGTAGCCTGGAGCCGCTGCTTCTTATAACATAGGATGAGCGAACCTATCCCTATGGCCCATCCACGCCCTCTGAGGGGTTATCAGCATCAAGAGGAGATAAAACCAGATCAGTGATGTCGGTACTTCTTTTTATGCCGGGCTACACTAGACAACTACACACACAACTTAATTAGCCGATGTGTACTTCGCACATCGTCCTTGTGTACAATGAAGTTCGGCAGCATAGATACGGAGGCATTAATGACGACCGAGTTGCAAGTTCGCTAATCAAATTGTGATTGTATAGAGTGGACCCGGCATTGTCGAGTCCGCAACTTTCCTCAAGACGTGCCAGTAGGAAAATAAAACAAAATTTACTGTCAACAAAGTATATGTACAATTTTGCATGGGATTTTCTATAAAAATCCAAAGTGGATCAAAATACACTTTAATACACAAGCATCGCACAAAATACTTCGTTGTAATCAACGAAAGGATGACATATAAAAAAAACTATGCTCGAATGCTTATACGAAAGCCATGACAACGCACGACTATTTCTTGTACACTTAATTACAGTAAATCTATGTACACGTTACCAAAACAAAGTCTTTTGTCATGGACCTAGAATTAAAGTCCCATAATCTGTACACAGTTTAATTATCTTGCACCAACTTTAATTGAGCACACCAGACAATACAAACACACATACGCACACTCTTGGCAACTCAACTTAGCACGTTCACTGCGCACTGCTGCTGTTGTCGTAAGTTTTACTCATTAAAAATTTATATCAAAAACATGTAGCTTCATAAAGCATACACATTTCTTACAGCCTGCAAAGGCCGAGACAAGAACATGCTTTTTACGGTCACAACAAAAAGAAAAGTCCATACGACCTAAATTCAGCATTAAAAGTAGTTAAGTAGAGAAGTGTTTTAGCCACAGGACTAGTTTGAGAGGCGGATTGGCGTGGATAAATAACAGCTATAGGTCGGTATTAATGAACAGATATCGTGACGTCACACACTGTCGACAGCAGCTGAGGACGGAGAGGTGTAGGATTCTTCATCCAAACAGGCTTGAAAAGTACTATGTATCATCTTCAAATGAAAACAATTTCAGCTAAGTTAAAAAACACCTGAAATTGAGGGCAAAGAGTTGAAGTGTAACATCTGTTGTTTAATTTCAAGTATCTAATAGGAGTTGAGCTTCATTAAAAATAAATTAAACCTTATTGGTTCTAAGTTGAACTACAGCCGCTAAATGTTAAATTTTCTGTTTTTTTTAGCGCTATATAGTTCTTTTAGTTTATCGTTAGTTGTATTAAACTAAGCATCAATTACTTTTCACTAAGTATCGTTTATTTGAAGTTAAACCTCGAGGCTTCAAACTAAATTTCTGATTTTTTGTTTACTTTAGTTGTGATAACTATAAGTTGGATTACAATAATTTTAGAGGAGGCACAATATATGTACCCAAAGATGTTGTGTATATCACAGCGACAGTGAACGTGCTTAGCAATCTAGGCACTACAAAAACAGCTTTTTACTCACACATTCGCCCGTAGTTTCTCGAGGACAAAGTATAGTCAAGTGGTGGAAGAAATGAAAGGTTCATGGTAGGGGTGAGGAATGAACGAGGATTTTTTTACTTCAAGACAGGGAGTTCATTTCTTACCCCTAATGGGGGTCATTCATTTCTTCCCTCACTTGACTATACATGTCTAAATACATAGGTTATATATAATGAATGCATGTTGTCAAAAGTATATAATATTTATCAATATTATTGCAGAGATCACTTGACAACTGCATACCACTAAAGGAAGCGATTTCCGTCCTCTACTTGTTTAGTTAAAATAATTAAAAAAGTCTTTCGACAATATGCAAGACTGCGCATTGAGCAAAATCACATAGAAAAACGAGACGTAGCAGGTCTGGGCATCACGAAGCGCGTACAGGAAGCATAACGTTCAGTATTATAAGTACATATGAGCACCTGTAGAGGAAGCGTACGTAAATGGAAGTAGAAACTTTACAATTACACCACACCAATTTTCAAAACTTCGAAATAAGGTCACAGCAGGAAAAAAATAACGCGAACAGGTTATTGCCTTTACTAAGGTAGCCTAAAATCCGGGGACCGCATACAGCAGGACAAAGAGATCAAAAGTACACAAGTCAAACTACTTCACTGCATGAAAAATATATTTCGTCGATCCGTTTACACGAGGCACATGTGATATCTCGAGGCACTCACTGAGACACGGAGGTATAAGGCGATTTAGAAAAGCACACGCACGGCAGTTCAAAACTACAGTACAGTTTAGTTTTCTAGCACAAGGCACTGGTGTTTTGAGGCACACACGACTGATGAAGTCACTTCGTCGATGCTTAATTCAGTCAAAACTAACGCGATGGTAGAACACAAAGTAGGTGTTCAAAACAGTTGGTAAACGTGATAAAGGAACAGAGACGTGGCTGCGGTTTCTGCTTGCAAAACAGTAAAATATTATATTCACCTCATAACGACATGTGTATCAGCAATACTGCTATGGTCTTTTATTGTAAGTAACACTTCATTATCGGGCACTAGCAATGACTTGTGACCATTGCGTGGCGACCAAAATGTGCTAGTGCTTGTGAGGTTAAATGATGTTTTTCATATCAAGTTCAGAGAGTGAAACTATAAGGATGTCGCTGGAAGAAATGCATTCATCAACAAGAATAGGATTCAAAATTCATATTACAGTACAAGAGCTAGAACGACCGACACCAACAAAGTCAACTCCTGGTAACAAGCACAGTCATGCCGCCCAAGCACGATTCATCACGGTCAACTATGAGGCGTTTCGAAAGACCCATTACGAGGAAAACAGTGCGCCACTGCGGTATGCAATGGAGAGTCGTAAGCACCTCTCGGGGAATCCAGAGCCACAGACGCTAACTCATGAGAAGCAACGCCGGAAGCACGCACCGGAAGCTGGTCGGATGCCATAACCGTGATGGCGCTCTGCTCCAGGGCATTTGGTTACTGAAGTATTTGGTTCCTTGCTTGCATGAAGCTCTCGTGCAGCAAAGGTCGTCGGGTGCTCTGAGCTTGACTGCACCCCGCCAGACGTAACGGAAGTGTCTGTCCCAATTATTATCGGCCGCGATAATTGGGCAGATGGGACAGAAGAGGGAAAGGACTCTACATTCCATCACCAAAGAACACGAGTTCAAACAGTTGCCTTGGAAATATGGCCAGCGGAGAGAGAACAGTTTCAAGAATTTACCTTACTTTTGAATAAATGTGTTGCAACGAGTAAACTCGTTAGATAATACAAGCAATAAGCCCGTTATACGTTGATAAAAAAGAATGAAGTAAAAGATTCCACGGGCAATTAATTAATTAATTAAGCGCTCTCCAGTAATTATCGCCAGACACGACCCGAGGGGAAGACTGCCCCAGCGGGCCGTTGGGAGTGAGGGGCGGCATGTACTGCGAGGCCGGTGAGGACTGCAGGGGCGGTGGGTGCGCGTACCTGATGCTGCCGTTGTGGGGGTACACGTACGGGGGCTGCTGGGGGTTGTGATGAGACACTGGAGGGGGAGGTGGTGGGTACCCACCACCGTGAGGTGGAGGCGGCGGTGGATAGTGGTGCGGAGGAGGTGGTGGATAAGCAGGGCTGTGGGACGGTGAAGGGGGAGGCAAAGTGGCTGTGGAGCGAATATTGGTATGAGGAGGAGGGGGACCGACAGGAGACACCACACCGCCACCGCTCAGTGGGTCTGAAAATAAGACAATAGCAATTGATGTAAGCCTACAACTGCTATAGCATTTAAGAAGAGTGTTTGCTAACCTTTGATTTTAACTAGAGAAGCTAGAATATGCTTAGCTAGAGCATTTATTACCTCCGCCAAGGAGGTTATGTTTTCGTCGTGTTTGTCTGCCTGTCACCAAGATAACTCAAAAAGTTATGAACCGATTTCGATGAAATTTACAGGGATTGTTAGGTATGTTAGGAGGAACAGATGATTTACTTTCGGTGAAGATATGTCCATCCGTTTGTTTGTTTGTTTGTCTGCCTCATTTTTCTCAATGCCATAACTCAAAAAGTTATGGATGGATTTTGATACATGAGTTGTTAGGTAGCTATATAACAAAGAGTAAATGACCAAATTTTGGTAATGATACGTTCGTTCGTTTGTTTGTCACTGTTTTAATTTTATGCTTGTTAGCACAACAACTTAAAAAATAATAAATGGATATTTATGAAATTTATAGGGGTTGCTAGTAATGTTAACAGACACAAATAATTAAATTTTGGTGCAGATCGGTTTGTTCGTTTGTATGTTTGACTTACGTTTGCCGTAACGTTTGTTAGCAGTATAACTCCAAAAGTTATGAACAGATCTTCAAGAAAATTGCACAAGCTGTTATTACTATCAAAAGTAAAAAATAATTAGATTTTGGAGTTTATACAAAGAAAATTATGGCTTCAGAGCCAATTTGAAGTTTTTGTAACCGTTGCCTCACTTGGCGGAGGTATGCGCTCTCAGAGTGCTCTAGTTATTATTATCATTATATTGAGTAGTTTAAGCCTCCGTCTCCGCAACAATGGCGATCTAACAGAGGAAAAAGCAAGGGACATATAGTATGACGATAGAAATATGGGGAACCCATGCACGAAGGTGTTCCCACACAGGATCAACGCGCATGGGAACAGCAAGTCAGGAAAGAAGATTAAGATCAGAATAAAGCATGAGCAAGTAGGAGTATGAGACTAGAAGGAAGCAAAGTGGGCACGAAAGATAGACGTCCCGCAGGCCTAGCTAATGGCTAAGGTAACCTACACGAGCCCCTGGGGTCTCCACGCCCCATAACATAGGATGGACCTTACCTTACCTTATGGCCCATCCTATGCCCCCTGAAGGGAATTACGATGGCTGCTTATGGCACAAAAATGTCCATCATTAACTCGAGGATAAGCGAATTATTATAAGTGCTCTGTAACGCTCTGCATTGGCCTCTTGCGGTTTTCATGAGGTGTATGTGGAGACGGATGGAGTCCATCCATCCGACGGATGGAGTCCAGGTGATGTTGCGCACATCACCTCCCTTGTAATAGCATGGTACAAGAGTTTACTAGAGCTTAAAAAAAATACACCGGACGTACAACACTTCCCTGTACTAGCAGGAATATTTTCGGCCACATATTTCAGTTACGGTCAAACTGGCTTTGCAGCACAGAACTTCGCTATCCAATTATTAGGTCCGAGGTCTCAAAACGTTGTCGTTTACGTCGACATATGTCGCACATAAGTCCTTGCTTCAATGGTAGGTGGAGGGGCTGGAGCCCTGGGGTGTCAGCAACCACCCATCTACACCACAGCACCGATGGCATGCGTATGAAGTACAGCACGCGCCAGGCCCATCTGCTTGCGCCGAGAGAGATCTTTGTGGCAAGGTTTGTTTCAAGGGGATGAAGGTGTCTTTAGAGGGTCTTTGGTACGTCGCCTACAATCTCCCGACTATACTACACCTCAAGAGAATGAACTTTCGTACAGGGAAGTTGAACCGTCGTCCGGTCTGAAGGTGCTCCTCCGATTATCCCCACCATCATCACATTCCTAGTTTAAGCCTAACTCGCCCTCATCGTGGCATCAGGTGAAGAGATCCAAAGAGGGCGGCTAGTAGCGGCGAGTTGGACCCATCAATCCGCAACTAGCAAACATTCATGTTTGTGATAAGAACTAAGTCGGAAAAGAAGAGAAAGAACAGACGAAAGTAAGATTAGTAGGAGTATGAAATTGGAAGGAAGCAAAGTGGGCACGAAAGACAGACGTCCCGAAGGCCTAGCTAACAGCTATGGTAACTTACAGATAACCTAGACAAACGTAGCCCTATGGCCATCCTATGCCCCCTGAGGGGGTCTTATAGTAGCAGCTATGTATGATATATATGATATATATCAGAAAAAGAGTAACATTTCACCTCCGAGATGTTGAGGAATCTTGCCCCCTCGCTTCAAGAGAAGAGACACGGCGTTGCCACTTTGCTTGATGAGCTCAATGGCATCAGCGTGGGTCATGCCTTTCGTGGACTGACCATTGATCTCGATCAGTTGATCGCCGACCTGTGGGAAATTGCATTAGTAGAGAGAGATGGTAATACTGAGGAATTTAATGGCACCAAAATGACTAAACCGCTGACTGAAAGTCATGTCTTCATTAAAGTTACCGCAGTCACACTGATCTTAACAGTCGTTACAATTAATCTTTATTGAGATGCAATCTAGGTAATCTATTGAAGTGCAGATCTTAATAAATTCTTTTCCCGATAACCTTTTCGTGCCCAAAAAAAAAGCGATGGGCTTCGTACGCTTAGGTCGTCCCCACAATACCAACTACACATGTACTGTACTAATAAGAGAGTCAAGAAACTGTTGCGGTAGCGTAGGTGGGCAGAATCTGCGCAGTATTTTCTGATGATCTAATTCGAACAGCGAGCCAAATATCGACGGCAGCAGACACCAGGCACAGGACGAGACAGCGAAGTGGTGATAAGCTTGCGGGACTTAGGCCAAGCCAACAACGGAGGGCAAGTCATGGGTTGCGCCACACTCATGACACAACAGCAACGGACTATTAGCTACTATATACTTTCAAACTAGAATATCACTAATACCGGCACGGAAAAAAATCCGAAGCGTCACGAGCAATACGCTTTGCTGCGGGAACTTCCACTAAAAAAATCATTACTATATTAAGAAGGCGTTCGATTGGCCTGGGAAATTGTAACACTTCAAGACTAATCTAGAACTTCAGACAGAAGCGTTGGTTTTGCTATTTTCAATTGCGTTGCAGTTGTTAGAAGCAACCGGATAGCGTGAAACCCGCAGAAAACTCCATTGTATGGACCAAGATTGAGTTTTTGGAAACTTCACGGGAAACCAAACAAGAATTAATAACTGACACTCGATCGAACTGGACGAAGCCAGCGCATCTGTCCGCAAATATAAGAAAGTCAAGCCTGAAAGTTTTACTTTGGGCGGCCAATCGGACGACCCGATCATATTTTCTTCCAAAAAATTAGAACGGAAATGGCTAGGGCTGGACAGAAACTAAGTCGCTGATATTAGCACATGTCTACAACTACCTCACCACTGGCGACAGAGCAGCATGCATCCCTGACTGAGAAATTAGCGCTTAGATGCGCTCCACTTCAGCTCACAGGAGCAATCCTACGTACCTTAAGCTTGGAGTCGTGGTCTGCAGGCCCACCCTCAGCAATGCGCAGCACAAATAAGGGCATGTTCTGGAACTCGCGCCCCCCTCTAATGCTGAACCCGAACCCTCGAGGGCCTCGCTGCAGCTCCATGCTCAGGTACTCTCCGNCTTGGAGTCGTGGTCTGCAGGCCCACCCTCAGCAATGCGCAGCACAAATAAGGGCATGTTCTGGAACTCGCGCCCCCCTCTAATGCTGAACCCGAACCCTCGAGGGCCTCGCTGCAGCTCCATGCTCAGGTACTCTCCGCTCTCTTCCCCAATGTCGCTGTCCGCCTGTAGCATAAGACAAGGATCAGCAGCCTGGAAATTGTACAGGATTCTTAACAAAGAGCCTGAAGAATATATCTCACACGTAACTACTTTTGTCTTTTCTTCGTAAAATAATACTTGAGACCGATCGACACGTTAGTTTTTTGACAGTGTACACTCCTCCGGCCGTCCGAATGTTTGGTACTGTCGTTGCAAGCATAAATGCTCGTTCCCTCTGGGGAGGATCACAAGGCAAGTAAGAAATATCTCATCAGATTTGGAGCGAAATAAATCTCAGAAAACAGTGCAATTTTCTGCCTTTCTACGTCACAGTAACACATTTGGAACACTGCACGACTAGGGCGTAGACCGACTTTTTGTCTCAGTTCATCTGCGGAACACAAAAATAATTCTTACCTTTTGAGAATTGGTTGAGCTAGAAGAATCATCTGTAGAAAAGAAAAACAAAAAGATATTAACGAACAGGGTCCTTCAAGTACATTGACTTATGCAGATTACACTAATTTAAAAATTACACATGAACGCCTAAATTATCTTCACCTGTGCTTCACAAAATGGACAGCCTCTATCGTCTATTTTAGAACAAAAAGGCATTCCCTATAACCTGTAGTACAACAGCACAGTCTCTATATTTAACAGCAATTAGACCATAAAAGATAGTACCTCTGGGTGCCCCAATGGTGAGGGTGACACTGTAGCCGGACAGTTTGATGAGGTTCACTATGCTGCCATGGTGCAAGCTTTTGATGTCGACACCGTTGACTGCCAAGATTCTGTCGCCAACATGCAGCTTGCCGCAGCGTTCGGCCGGACTGCCCTCTATGATCCGGCCTGCACAGAGGGCGCTCGTGCGTTACCACAGGGGGAATCCCAGTATTTCAAGGAATGTAATGGAAACTATGTCACTATATAACGTAATTTTACAAAGTAACATAAGAGTAGAAACAATGCGTACCAATAGTGGAGCCAGATTTGGTGACAGAGGAGATGATGACAAAGCCGAAACCCTCATCTTCTCGCCGCGTCACAGTGATGTCGTATGGAAAGTTTAACTCCATGGAGCGGTTATGCAAATCTGAAACTAATGGAACTCTCGTCAGACAAGAGTAGTATAGTAGTAGTATAAGACAGTTTAAACCTCCCTAAATAGGTATTAAGCTTTTCTAAGAGAGGAAAAGGAAGGGACATAGTATATCGATAGTCACGTGGAACCCATGCACGAAGGTGTTCCCACAGAGGATCAGCGCGCATGAGAACAACAAGTCGGGAAGAAAAGAAAGAACCGACGAAAGTAATACCAGGAAGAGTATGAAATTGGAAGAAAGCAAAGTGGGCACGAAAGCAGACGTCCCGAAGGCCAAACTAATGGTTAAAGTAACCTACAGGGCCCCTCTAGGGTCCCTGCTCCCCATAAATATCTGATGGGCGAACCTAAACTAACTCTATGACCTATAACCCATCCTATGCTCTTTGAGGGGGCTGCTTCCTATAACTTACTGTAGGATCGACGAACCTACACAAACCTAACCCTATGGCTTATGGCCCATTCTATACCCCCTGACGGGGTACTGTATAGGCGATTTACTTTTGAAGAGGGAGGGTGTTCGAACAGATTTTACTCGGGAAAAATTGTGTACGTGGGTCACGTATACATACTATGTCCTAGGATTATATGTTTTTCAGATACGTTCCTAGGGGTGCAAGTTTTTAATGAAGAAACTTTGGCAAGCACAAAGATTGGGGACTTACCAGGTGGTGGCTGCCGGCATAGAGTGAGGGTCACCACGCCCCTGTTGGCTGCAGCAGACATGAGAGTGACGGCGTGGTGGTGGGCCGCATTGATGACGCTCTCGCCGTCCACTGCCAGGATTTGGTCCCCAGTGAGGACAGTGCCGTCCTGGTCCGCCGCGCCGCCACTCACGATGTGTCCGATTGCCACCTGCCACGACCCAGAAATTGCCATAAGTTAATTACAGTCCTGAACTTAATATCATGAAAGGTGGACTGACAGCGCTTGTTTACTACGAGTTAATTATAGTCAGAAAGTAAAAGCCTCCGTTTCCGAGCAGAACGATCTCACAGAGAAAAGAGCAAGGGACATATAGTATGTCAAGAGAAACGGGGAATACATGCATAAAGATTCTCCCACACAAGATCAACGCGCATGGGAACAGCGAGTCGGGAAAGAAGAGGAAGAACAGAATAAAGCATGAGCAAGTAGGAGTATGAAATCTGGAAGGAAGTAAAGTGGGAACAAAAGGCAGACGTCCCGATGGCCTAGCTAATGGCTAAGGTAGCCTACGCAAACCCCCTAAGAGCGCTACTCCCCATAACATAGGATGGTCGAACCTAACTATTGTTTAATATGAGTATCGGCAAGTATCACAAAGGAATAAAATGGCTTGCAGCGCTGTATATTCTATCGCAAGGCTAATCTTATTGCAATCTACTAATCCAGGTAAACTTGATTATAGCCTGTAGGGGAAACATATAGTCAGGTAGCTGTGTATATCTCATTACATACTTAAGAAATCAGTCTTTAGACAATGTGTGCATTAGTACTTCAGCTTTTACACAATACTGTTACCTTAGGCCACATTATGGTGTCAAAAGAGAAAAGCCCGGGAGGTAAGGAGGCACTACTCCCTTTTGGCTATTAGTGTAGGTACGCATCATAATCGCACGTACATACACGTAACAGACATGATAGCCCAGGACCTTTTTTGTGTCAAACCATGAAATAAATGTTTACATCTTTGAATAATCAAATTCCATGATTTTTCCAGGAATTGTCAAGATTTAGCAAATTTTGTCTCAAATTCCATGACTTTGCCATGATTTAAAGCACTTTTTTTTGTTTTTCCTGATTTTTCCAGGATTTCCAGGTATGACAGGGAACCCTGGGGAAATGAGTTCACATTACCTGGGACCCTTCCTCGGTGCCGCCCACGATACGGAAGCCAAAGCCAGTCTCCTGTCGTCTGAGAGTCACCGTAAATTCGCGTAGCGCCGCCGCGTGTCCGTTGGGGGGACCGCGCGCCATGCGCTGCGCCACGTTGTAACGACCGTCGGGGAACCTGCGGGGACACACCAACGTCAGTCGTTCGCCTCTGACAATTCTATCTTGAACCCCTTAAAAGGACTACATGTTTTCGTCTACAATTTGTTCTCAGATTGGTTGGTACGAATAACCTGGCAAAACTAGGCAACTGCTAGACAAATACAGTGGGCATAGTTCCTTAATGGGTTAATGCTAGTTTAAACAGGCCGTGTTACTTTGCTACAAAGATTCTTGGTCCTATTTCATTCCTAAGGGATAAAAGTCTCTGTAGCGATTTAGCATAGCGGGGTATTGGTAGCGTTGGTCATTCATCGCTTACATGGGGCTCACGGTCAAGTTTCAGCTAGTACTGTTCCTACAAAAATTTAGGTGCAGTAGGTATTAACGGTGAGAGTTAATCCTGTCTCACGCATGCTGAGCCACAGCAAAAAAACGCTGTAGTGAAACAGTACTAAACTCCTTAGCAGCAAGCAAAGGCGCTGAAAATGAGGCAAAAGAAGAAACACATAGTATATATGTCGACACAAATGCAGAACCCCTGTACAAATGTATTCTTGAGCAGGATCAACGCGCATGGGACCATCAAGTCTCAGCAGGAGTATGAAAATGAAAGGATGCAAAGTGAGCACGAAAAACAGACATCCCAAAGGCGTAATAACCAAGACTAATGTAACCAATAGGGACCCCCAGGACCCACAGGTGTTATTCTGCAACGGATAGGATAGGCGAATCTAACTAACCTAATTCTATAACCCATCCTATGCCTCCTGCGTGGTCCATAGTACACAAAAAGATCGATAAAACAACGGACGCACTTAAGGCAGTGGTTATCGTAACATCTAGTGCTTCCTGAACTTCACCAGTATATAAAATGATGGCAAAACGCATTGCACATGAAATAAAAACAACCAAACGGGATATATCTTAAACTGAACATAAAATACAACGGTGGATTTACACTGAGGTAACACAGAAATAGCAATGGGCTCGACTCGTTGTGTGAGGCAACTTACCGAGGCATGCTGACAGGAGCAGGATGCTCGTGCTCGAAGCTCGTTGATTCCTTCCGTCGGGCCAAACTGCTATCGCTAGAATAGCCATAGCCCTGGGGACCGTTTGGACCAGGGGCACCGTGGCTCTCCGTACTGTTGTAATAGGACGGATAGGGGTGAGGTGCGGGGGGTAACTGCGTCTGGGAGCTGTAGCCCGAGTCTTGCCTGGGCACATCGAAGCTGTCTTTGGGATAGGACATATAGCCATTGCCACCTGCGTTGTCTAAACTCGTGTTGAGACCATTATTGCCTAAGTTGTTGTTTATCATATTAGGGTTATTTAGCATAATAGAATTGCCGTTGTTAGGGAGGGGACGATTTCCATTATTTGGGAAATATTGATTATACGTCTGCTGGAGAGGTTGGTTAGGATAAGGATAGCTGGGATCTTGTACAGGAGTTTTGGACATGTTCCTTTTCATATCATATTCGTAGGACTCGGAACTAGGAGGGTGATAGCCCACATCTGACGGATAAGATGCATTGCTAGGATAGGAATAATTCTGAACGCCAGAATTATTATTGGGATAGTTGTATTCTAAGCCCGCGGAACTGCGACTCATATCATTATTATAATAACCATAGCTATTGCCGTCAAGCGCTAGGCCGGACATCTGGTGAGTCACGCCAGCAACCTTAGGGTCGTATGGCATTTCTTGGTGAGGAGGCGGAGGAGGTGGAGGATTATTGGAGTTATAAACACCAGGATAATGCCCTGCGGATCCTTGCGGATCAGGTACTCGGTTATCCAGTCCCTCGACTCCAGGTCGTGTGACGTCAGTGTAAGGTCGACTGTCGAGCATAACGTTGGGGGTTTTAGGTCGGCTGCGGGTGTCCACCAGAGGGGTTTTGGGACGATTCGGAATGACTTCCTTAGTCTGGGAGCTGTACATATCCGCGGTCGGTGTCTTGCTGCGGTACTGGCCCATAGTAAACACGCTGCCAGCAGACGATGGGCCCATAACTGCTTTCTTTGGACTTGGCAAAGGGTCTTTTCTGGATCTGTTTTTGGCTGGGGCATCAGTGCCGCCTCTTTCCACCATGACAATAGCTTCCTGTCCCTGTGCACACTCTTTCAATACCTGCACCACCTCCGAATGAGTCATTCTCTTCACGTTAATGCTATTGATGTCTACCAATATATCACCTTCCATTAAATTTTTACATCTACTTCTATCCAAAATTTTCTTCACTTTCTGTCCATGAGCGCTATCAGCGATGGTGAAGCCGAATCCCATATTGCCCTTTACAATAGGTATAGTCAGGTACTCAGGCTTGGTCATGTTGGTGTTGTAGAAGTCCAAGATATCAGGAGCAGTGTCGAAGTTTTCGGAGTTGAGGAGGTCGGCAGATCCAGGCCGCGGCACTTGCTGGACGCGGTCTGGATTGCTGAGATCAGGCATAGACTTGGCAGTGTTGAGGGACTCGTTGGAATTGTGGCGGGAACGTTCGTAGCTTTCACCGAACACGGACTTCGCAGACCTCGAGTCTGGAATAAATGAAAAAAAAAACAAGTTTCAAGACCAAACTCTAAATTGTTTACATGAACAAGTTTTCGATGGATAATACTGTTTGAAACACGATCGAATGGTCCTACTTGACACTAAAGCGTTCGAACTAAAATGGTTAGTAGGCCGGAAACGTTCGTTCCATTCATCTTTCACAGTAATTTCTAGACTAATACTATTTATTCTACAACTGAACTTCTATGACTTATTCATTATTTGGTTACACAATTCAACAAATGCATTAAGAGAAACATAAAATATTTCCTAAGCCTAAGGAGCCGGATTTGTCACGTGTATTGAATTTAATTTTTTGGTTTTCAGAGCCGTGAAGGCAAAAGTAGCTATGGGGGGTGGCTGAATGCTAGAAATTACTGAAGTGCTATACAGTTGCCAATCTGCATACTCCTAGCTCTATCATAAATCACTGGACGGCTTCTGCAACGTACTTATGGATTACAAGCTGCACACGTATGCAAGAAACATCGAAACAAAAGTTATCATTGTCGTAACTATTATAACTACTGAGTAAAATTACGGGGGCTCAAACCCCGCACGAGGCGCCACTGAGGATTACAGAGATGGGTTTGTTCCTACAGTAAAATTCCTGCCGGGGTAATCAGAAATCATCACAACAATAACGCTCACTCAAGGCAATGACAGCTCCAATAGTCACCATCCAGCGTTGGACAGAGCACACATGAGGGAATGCGTTCAAAAGTTCGTCGCTATAGGCAAATAAACAAAGTTCACTGGACTGTCCACAATACAATGAAATTTTTGCAGCAGCAGTAGTACTATTTGATAACCAACTATACGATCCACTTAGCAGGTACAGGTAAACATGATCTCCCTCAAACGAAAAGCTGGCTACAAAGACTCTTTCTCTTCTACGAATATAATAGGAGAAGGAATCCTCGTAGAAAAAAAAAATGGAACCTGGCATGCCGAAGGTTAACCCTGACGATAAGGACGGCATCTCCGGATGCTAGCAGCATCAAAGTTTTGATTATTAAAGTCAGCGTATTGTTTTTTTCTGTATTTTATTTACGTTCTGAATTAAACTATAGGTGAGCTTCAGTGACTACAATGGAGTATTCTCTATTGGCTTCTAAAAATAAGCTCTCGCTTACCCATGGAGGAGACAGCAACAGTCGTGACAATTTCGGTGTTGGGGTCGTTGGGGTCGAAAGGGAGAGGATAGCCACGGCACACCTCCAGGTACACGGAGCGGCCGGGGTCGATATTTTGGAAAATATTCACCACGTCAGCGTGTGTGTAGCCGAGCACGCAGGTGTCGTTTACGTAGACCAAAACGTCACCTGGAAGGTAAATGAATATAGGGTAAATTACGAGGAAAACTAGAAAAAATTAGTAAATTTTAAAATGTAGCTGCGCATCCGAGCGCAATTCCAATTATACCTATTTGATAACAAAGGAGACATAATCAACGATTACGTTTTCCTATAGCTATTATTATTATATATTTTGTTTAACCCCCGTAGCCGCAACTCAGGCGTTTCAACAGAGAAGTTACTTGTGCAGTATTCAAATACCGCATATTGGGTAGGCGTGGTGGACACGTGCGCTACTACGGGCAGGGAAACAAGGCGCAAAGTATAGTAGGAGACACTCAAGAGGTCGGCCCCTTTTGTGTCCTTCCACACGAGAGAGACTAGAGATGTCCCGTGTACCAGGTCGGCTATCTCGATCGACAGCCCACCTCACGGGGCAGAAAGAGGAAAGTAGAGAACCTACCTAACTTTACGAAACTAACCTCGTTAGCAAGAACTGCGGCTAGATGCTACATCCCCTGCGGAGAAGGCCCTCGGTCTTCCTATAGCTACATAATGATGGTGATTCAATGAATTATGATGGTAAATAGTTTACGCTTCAGCTTCCACTACAACGGCGATCGAACTGAGGAAGATATAAAGAACGTACAGTACGTCGACAGAAACGTGGAAGCCATGCAGGAGGTTCGACGCAGGATCAACGCGCATGGGTGTCAGGCCACCTGGAATCCGCTCACTGAAAATAGCATAGTCATCGTTCAACACGCTGGTGGCGATCGCCCAGAGTCTCTTCTCCAGCGTTCAGTAGGCCTACCGCCTGCTTTGCCTACTACTTCCAGTCGCACCGCGGGCGCTTGGAACTTGGTTGAGTCACCGCTTGAATTCATACACAACGCTTACATTTGTTCTCTCATGTTGCCCACTGCATAAGAATGAGTCAAAAGTTCTTAAGTGTAACTTTAACTAGTATTCTATGAAGTTTATACTTGTATAGTATGAATAAAGTATTGTTTCTAGATTTATGTGATATCTTGTATTTGGCAATCTATTGTATTATCTCAGATATGGTGTGACACCCGATTTCGCAAACATAGTCAGAGATAAAACGAGCTTCTACAACTTTGTTTTGCTACCCCTGAAGCTACGTTTTTCTCGAAGGACAGGTTACGCCTGAGCGTGTAACCTGTCAGGAAGACCGCTCTCGCAGTCTGGCACATGACCAGGATCACGAACTGGTTAGCCTTAGCGGACTGATCACGGCGCAGAGAGCACTCCCAGGTCTTCTTAGGATCCCTCCAATAAAGCTTTAGCGGAACCACACGGCAACGGGAGCATCTTCGGTCTTCCCAGGGTCTGCCATAGTCTGGTGCGTAAGGAGGGATCCCCACGCTAGTCAAAGCCACTACGGCCAACTGCTACAGGCCACTATCTCCACGATCCGGAGCGATAGGGCAATGATTCAGGGCGGTCCAAGTTCTTCGACATATGGGGCTACTTCCGGTCTAAACGGTTACGAGGAGGGCCAAATATATACCATACGTATACCACAATAACTGTACTGTTCCATATACAAGCCCGGGCACTGTCTCTGCGGTTGCTCGCGCACAAATTAAACTTGTAGTACAAACGGTGGCAACCCACAAAAAATCAACCAACGGGCCGTGAGTGACCTGCAGGTCCAAGTTGGATCACCCTATAGTAATTCATTCTGGCTTACCTGTGCGAAGGTTTCCATCCTGCCATGCCGGTCCGTTGGGTACAACACTTTTAATTTGGAGAAATTCGTCCTTCGTATCGTCACCCCCGACGATGGTGAAGCCCAGTCCCCGAGACGACTTGATGAGCTGGGTGCGGATAAATTCACCCCTTAGTTCTTCGGGGTTGCGTGTGAACACGGGTGCTGGTGCAGGGTCTGAGGTGGAGTTCATGCTGTTCCACGTGCCTGATTGATCAACCATTTTAAAAATCAGTGTAGGAAACGGCACAAAACCTAGAAAAAATTAGTGTAAAACTCGCACAAATAAATACAGGAAAAGAATAAAGCATCATCATGAGGGACCTTAGTAATATTTTAAATAGTATATACTCGGCCGTACGATGTCAAGACGGGCAATATCAAAGGTCATCATAGGTACTGGAACAGGCGGTAGGTGTGTCTTTCAAACGGGAACATCAGTGCGTTTGGGTGGAATTTTAGATTGGTGTGCAATAAGATGAACGTTGGAAACCACTTCAATTAACTTATGAATTATTACCATGGATCAAACTCAAAGGAGCATCAAAGCAATTCCGAATAACACGCAGTTTGCTAAAAACAACCTTTTAAATCGGAAGAGGAGGAACAGCTGGGGATAGTTACAAAAAAGAGTTGACTTTCAATATAAATTCGAATTAATGCCACAGAGATTATGACAGCAATTATCATTAATCTATGGAAGGATTAGTTAAACACAAACATACACATGCTCAGGTTAATATTTGCTACCGCAATAAGTATAACACGACGGAACTGAGGTCAAAGAAGGACTAGTGGACACCTTGTTAGCAAATAAAATAACTTCAGAGTCAACACCTTCTTCGTACCCAGAACGTCATTAGATGATAAAAAGTACGGCGATCTTCTCCGTCACTTTCATCGGGTTAATATGTTAGTCTTTCTGAAAGAAGCGTTAATTAAATGACTGTTGGCATCCATAGGAAAACCTGAAAGAGAACGCGGCATGTCTAGCGCTGCGAGAATGTGATGTGTAGACAGACGCTGTGTGGCAGTGAGGCAATGGAGTTAACCGTGAAACAGTTAGTCAGTCCAGCAGTCAAGCAAGTTTCGCAGCAGCCAGCCCAACCTTCGCACACAAGCGAAACCGAAGCGTTTAGTGCCAGTGCGGTGTTGTTTGGTCGTTTTCTGATCGTACTTTATCAGTCGTATGTGACGACACTTGAGTTGTGTGCTTTACTGAAATGGGTGTAAGTTGAGGAGAGGCGTTGAGTTACCCAGGGAAGAGCATAGCAGTATTAACAAGAAGAATTATGTACAAAACTGGCCAGGCAGGGGCCCCAGTACACCTTGTGCAGGCCTTAAGACCATGTGTAAGTAGTACTAGTAGTAGTCATATGCGTACTGCACGTATGTGTGAGAGAGAAGCTCGGATGGGAAGCAACCCCAGAGTATAGTAATCAAGTCCAGAATAGTCAACATAAGATTATACTGTGCGGGTACCTGTCCAATTGAGACTGGCTGCTGCTGTTGCAAGGAAAGGGTCATCACCGGGGCAGTATATAGGCGAGCAGGAGGGCGTAAAGAGAGGCGAAGGTGCAGACAGATATGAGGGTGAGGGCGTGGGTAGCATTAGCGAGTGAGGGGAAGGAGGTCTGATGTAGCGGTGAGGGTGCAACTGGTCAAGGTACTGTCGAATGGTCCTGTTGTGTTGGATATTGCTGACTTGGGCTGGTCGGAAGGAGTAGAAGGATAGAGGACTGGGCAGTGAATAGGGAGGGCGATGCGGGACACGGCCTGAGGGTAGGTGATGTTGATGAGGGTAAAAGTGAGGGTGGCGAGGGAGAGGGGAGGTGACTGGTCGAACAAGCGGCCGTTGTTGCGCGTGTGGCGGCGGGAGACGCACGATAAGAGAGCCAGGCGCACAGTAATGAACAGGCGGAGGGAACTGCTGGTGTCTGGTGTTGTGATGAGGGTGGGGCAAGCGTCCGTTCACGGGCACAAAGGGTGGGCACGGGTTACCCGTAGGACACCGAAGCCTCAGCCGTGGCCGAGTAAAGTTTTGATAAAATCTGGGACGTCTGATGTCATACAGCGGACCATTGGCTACGCGTACGCCGTATATACGCTGGTCTGCGGCGCTTGGCGCCTGCCGGCCACCAGACGAGTTTAGGGATGGACTAGGAAAGTGAGCAAAGAAAGGCTTAGCGAAGTCAGGTACTATTGTTTGGTTTAGTGTCGGGTTCTTAACTTGAGCAGGATTATCTTTAAGATTAAGGTCTAATTTACGCGTCATTTTGGTCTTAACGTACTCCGCAAACTCGGGAGTTTTCTCCATATAAATATTCTTGTTCTCAGTGGCAGTGAGACAATCGGCAGATTTAGAGACGTTATTGAGCCTCGACAGAAGGTGAGAGTTGCCTGGGGTGCCGCTCGCCAGCTGCACCGCTTCCAAGGGACCCGAAATATCTAAGAGTTTGTCTTTCATTGCCCCGGATGATTTGGAGGGAGATGATGATGGAGATGATAGCTTATAATTGGGCGAGAGGGACCGAGGTCTTGGGGGAGGAAAGGAAGAGAAGTGAGAGGTCCGGTCGCCACGATTGTGGACACGAACGTAAGATTGGTGAGCGTAGGTGGGCATGGGTACTCCTCGGCCTCCTTCGGGAGCAATACAAGGTAGGCACGGAATGCACTGCGTCAGTCCTAAAAGACCAAACACGATAAGTCATTTACCTTCGTGGCACCCAGTTCGCAACATAGGTACAGCGAGATGTGGATGGAGTCACGCGCACAGTCTATTCCTGATTCATTAAGCATCCGAAACACGACGGCAGTTATGTCGTTACGAGCGTCTGGTTTTAAAATGAATGTACTTACTTATAAATACGAGCCATGCAGCTACAACACGTTATATGACAGAAGCGGTGTATCTCTCACTATATATTTTTACATAGTTGGGTCTTACGTTATTGTCTTATATCGTTAACCCATTATTAAGCGGCAGATGAACGCTCTCCTAGGAACTGTACAACGGAAGTAACCATACATCATCACTTGCCGGATAAAGCGTTCAATAGCAGTACTAGGGAGAGGGTGGCTGCTATCACGTGCTCCTGAGCCTAGACACATAAGCTATGGATATCTTCACAACTCACTTGTACCATCCACCTATTCAGCACGGACACCAAGTGGTACTGAGCTTACATGGGTTATTGCAGCTGTTACGAGGCTCTAACTTTAGTCAAGGCTTATATCGTTAGCATAGGCTGCATTTCTATAGTGTAGACCTAGTGGCTAAAGTTAAACTTGATGACTGGACGTCCAGCTTGCACGTCGTCCCGACATTTAGTGAAAGGCGGCAGTATCAACGACGCGCGAGTGGACCGTTCGCTTGATAAGTTGAGTGCACGATCGCATAGCGCGATCTCGGCATGCTAAAGATCGTCAACGGGGTACAAGCAATCACGAGGCCGAGCCACTTGAAAGTAACATAGCCCAGGATACCGCGTGTCAATTGTCCCGCATCACGCAAACAACGCTAGTCCTACATGAAACCAATTACTGGCATGTCAGTTCATTGTTAACAGTGCAGCAAGTAATAGCGCAGACGCGTCCTGTAATAGTGTCTATTTTCTTCCGACAAACGTCATCGACTAATCTGATAAGTTGGCTATGGGCAGCGAAGCTGTCTACCTACACCAGTAGATTATAGACATCCATGCCTACCAACACCAGTAGATTATAGACATCCATGTCTACCTACACCAGTAGATTATAGACATCCATGTCTACCTACACCAGTAGATTATAGACATCCATGTCTACCTACACAAGTAGATTATAGACATCCATGTCTACCTACAC
>LQNS02000137.1:5470632-5486826 GCA_001587735.2 Parhyale hawaiensis
AAGCTGGCTATGGGCAGCGAAGCTATCTACCTACACCAGTAGATCATAGACATCTATGTCTACCTACACCAGTAGATCATAGATATCCATGTCTACCTACACCAGTAGATTATAGACATCCATGTCTACCTACACCAGTAGATTATAGATATCCATATCTACCTACACCAGTAGATCATAGACATCCATGTCTACCTACACCAGTAGATCATAGATATCCATGTCTACCTACACCAGTAGATTATAGACATCCATGTCTACCTACACCAGTAGATTATAAACATCCATGTCTACCTACACCAGTAGATCATAGACATCCATGTCTACCTACACCAGTAGATCATAGACATCCATGTCTACCTACACCAGTAGATCATAGACATCCATGTCTACCTACACCAGTAGATTATAGACATCCATGTCTACCTACACCAGTAGATTATAGACATCCATGTCTACCTACACCAGTAGATTATAGACATCCATGTCTACCTACACCAGTAGATTATAGAAATCCATGATAGACAATCGACTGACTAGCAGCCCCATTTCCAGAGAGGAGCCGAGCCCAGTTTCGCTCCGAGCTTCTGCCAAATGAGTATTGATGTTTGGGTCTTCCCAACCCACGAGGTACCGGCTCCCGTCGAGAGAGCCACAGGTCGCTACAGGTAATTTGTCGCTGTATATCAGATGGCGCAATATAAATTCAAACACACTTACAATGTGCCCTGGTAGAAATTGGTACTGCGCAATGAACGTAGAATGGAGCCAGCTCACTGCCCTCCGATTGTAAAAGCAGCTCTTACTTGTAGAAACGGCAAGCGGAAGTTCAACCCTTCACCGTCTAAAAGAACCTATCAGTCTCGTTTCGAATGCTGTAATTCCTAGTGAAATCAGATGTTCAATGAGGACGGCAAAGGGTGAGTGTAACGCACAACTAAGCAACAGTTCCGATACCAACAAAAAAACAAACACAAGCGCATCGTTCGTATACCAAATTAACAATAGAAAGCATTGCCGCTACCAGGTCGGGAATGACTACGCAGCCTTTGGGTAATAAGCTGTCTACAGATGGTAAAGGCATAGCATCAGTTAGAGATTGTTCAAACGAAAGTCCATCACTTCGGAATAGCTATATGTAGTAAGTTGTTAAACAAAACTTGCTAGTATTCGGACGAAAAAAGCTGCGAGTGTACTGTGCGTAAAGATCTTGCAGCAAAAACCGTACACACAGCTCAAATAAATCTACTTTATGTGTATTCTACTTCGGTATCAAAGTTTCAAACGTTCGCGTAACGTACGATGTTTTATGATCGACCACAAGTCACAGAGATCAAATCATCAAATAGTAAGCATGAAGCAGAGAGACATTGTTGCAACTATCGCCCTTCCATCAGTAGGTAAAATATGGGCCAATAAATGAAACTGAGAACACTATTCTATTGTCAGAATTTGTCTCCAACTCTTGTTCACGAATAAATAAGGCAAACGGAAAAATGTATGCAAAATACGGATAGACGATTTGCATACAAACGCTGCGACAGACTTGGCCACTTAGCTACAAAACGCTTACACTGAAAAAAGAACTTATGAAATTTAGAGGATTTTTTCGTACTTTCGAAGCCAACATTTTCCCGTAACATTACCGAATTTTTGACATGATAGTGATTCCAGAAATTCAGGGTCATTTCCTTTAGAAACTTACGGATCCATTGAAACCAACGGAAAAGGTCTCATCCTGCTCCCCTCAGAGATGAGGGGGTGGGGGGGGGTCTCTGGTCATTTGTTCCTTCCGTCAAATTGGCGCCATAGTTCATGGTGACCCGAGGGCGACGGCGACTAAACTTACTCATCTGGGGCCAGTGAGCCTATACCCGCAGCACAAACCAGTGCATGTGGGTTTCCCGGGTGAGGGTGTGGTCCAAGTTGACTTTACCTTTACCTTTAATGGTCTATGGAATCACCGTAAACTTTACGCGATATTTGACATTTGCTAGCATAATTTTTCCCGCAACATAAACGGAATAGTGTAAATTTTCGTTTACCGAGTTTACACTTCACCAATGCTTAGGGAAGTATAAATAACAGGTTTAGGGCGGACACCACAGCTGGGTGAGTACTCACTGTTGTTGCGTTTAGACCCCACGCTGGGAGGTTGCGACACGGCTCTGCTGGGGTTCGGTGGGTCACCTTCGGGTTTGGGTGCCGACGCGCCGCCGTCGGGGGAGAGTTTCTTCTGTCGAGGGAATGTGTTGTTGTTGTTGTTATTGTTGCTACCGTTGGCGGTGAGGCCTCCAGCAGAAGGGTCTTGTGTAGGATTCGAACCTGAAGGCATAAATGATGATTTATTTTCCTTGCACTAAGTACGATGCATGTTCTGGACACTAACTCGCAAATTCTATGGTAGAGGAAATTTAAATGAAGGAAGAATATACGCTTGCTTTATGCAGACGTCACTAGGTAAAAACGAGAACAAAAGACTCGTCGTCTGAGCTAACTATTGTTTTAAGCACTATTAAGTGACCCATATTATTTCCTTAGTCAAGCTTTCCCATTTGAATTTCCAGTGTCGTCTCTCAAACTCAAGTTGTAAACCAGCGACAAAGTAAACTTCACATTCGATTTTACAGTCGTCTCTGAAACTGAAAACTTGTCCACCAGCGACGAAGTAAACTTCCCCCAATTAAAGGCACATGGAACTTTGCTTTTGAGAAATTGAATTTCACAAATGACCAACTAAATTCTGACCGATAAAATGCCCGCAATTGGTATAGTGAAACTTTGTTGCAACAAATGACTGAGGATAATCAGGATTGACAGCACTTCCCTGAGGACGGTCGAAGCCTCGCTGTGCATGATAAATACATTGCAATTGCCCACTATACTTCAGACCTGTGATACCGAAAGAGAGGAGAATTCATAGAAGGAGCGAGCACGGCCGTTGTTCGCCTTGCTACAAATGCTTGTTTTCCCCGTAGGAATACAAGAGAACAAAGAACTCATGTAGTAAAATAACACAGCCTGGGTAAAATTGGGCTAACGCTACACCTTCTAAGCAATCATTCCAGCACATAGTTTATCAAGCGCAAAGGAATTTCAAGGTTTAGCTAAGCGTACGCGAGCGATAAATCAAAGGCCGTTTGAGCTCTCAGATAAAAATTTAGAGAGCATCACAAAAAAGTTGGTATAATCAATTAGATTAAGCGAATCACTACAAAGCACAAAGACGACTGATCAGGTTTGCAAAGTGGAAAATATGTATGGACGATGTGTCAGGCAGATGACGTCCACAATAGCGACACGTTAACAGAAAATAAGCGCTCCCACACAAGGTTAAATATAATTTAAGTTGAATGACAAAATGACCCATCCTTCCTGTAGGAAAATGTATATAAAAAATCGACTGAAGCCTTTATTAAAATTAAAAGGTAGCTACTTCTTCATTCTAAGGGAAATAGATTGATAGATACAAATGGATTTCCGTAGAACCTAAATCTATAAGAGCCACTGTAGCGTGCACGTTCATATTCCAATGAACATCAGTATCAAATCGAAAATTGAATAGTGCGGGTCTTGGTTTCCACTACAAAGGCGATCTAACAAATGAAAAATTGAGAGACATAGAGTAGATTAGATTAGATTAGATAGGCGGCAGTAGACGAACCAAAAGGCCCATTCCCAAAAAGACACCGGGACTTACACCCCGGTCCTCTATGAGCTATTGCCATTAGTAGGTCGATATAACCGTGGAACCCATGCACGAGGGTGTTCCCACACAGGAACAACGCGCATGGGAGCAGCAAAGAAGAACACAATGTGATCAGTAAGATCATCAGAATGGAAGGACGTAAAGTGGGTGCGTAAGACACGACTCGAAAGGGGAGCTAAGGTTATGGGTCCTCTGGCGGCGCTCCCCATAATAACATAGGCTGGGCTAACTAACTAACCTCGCCCTATGACCTATGGGCCCATCCTATGCAGCTGAGGAGAAACTTTCTGGGTAACGTGATAATATAAATTTACAGTAACCTCTACACTTCAAAAAAGAGAGAAGTCATTACCAGGAGGAGAATTTTGGCTGTGATTGGCTTGAGTTTTGGCCATAGTGACGGGGTTTTCGTATTGGGTAAGTCGGTTGACATGGTCGATGTAATATGTGCCGTACTGGGGATCGTCTATTCGCTCCCAACCGTATGGCAGCTCGTCTTCGGTACACTCTTCGGCCTTCTGCTTCTGCACCTTGGCCAGTCGAGGGTCCAGCCAGGACGACGTGCCCGCTAGATGACTGCCCAAAATCAGTTGTTAGAAGTTTCCTCTAGGCTGAGACAGATGCCTTGGAATTCTACATTTGTGAGAAACACATCCCAGTTCATGAATGAGATTGAAAAAGATGTTTGAAGCTGTAACTGCAAGAGGTACTTTGCACTACTCGTGAATTCAAAAGGCTATAATTTCCAATCTGACATAAACAACAGAACAACCTATGAAATCAAAGTAAATCTTAGCTTAATTTACAACTAACTTGTAGACTATATGCATTTGATTATACTATCTCGGATAATGAACAGCACAAGAAGATTTAACCCTCAAACGGCCAAAAGTAGGGTACAGTCCAGTTTCAAATGGCGCTATTTCAACGAAAATTAAAGTTTTATACAGACGGTTAAGAGGTAAGATCGCCGAAATCCTCAGTTCCACTTACTCTATGAAATAGGGCTCCCCTTTCTCGGTGAAGGCCTGTTCCCAATTGGGGGGAAGCGGGCCCAAATCTCCCTCAGCCAACGTGGCGCTGGTGTCGTTGTGGTGCTGCGGAGCGGAGGAGGGGGGCACGGCCCCTTCGCTGTTCATCATGAACTGGTCCCCGGACGTTGGGACGGGGAAGCTGTGGTTGGGAGCCATGTGGTGGTGGCCATGCTGACCATCAAGTTGCGGCAAGCCGGAGTGGGAGGACGAGTAGGGAGCGTCCGCAATATTGGGCTGCTGGCCGACAGGTAGAGGATCAGTCACATTGGCGGCCATGGCTTCAACATTAGAACGATTCCTTCGCCTCTTGCCCTCGGAGCTAGGATGGGCACCAGGGAGCAAGGTAGCCGACGAGCTGCTGGATGTGTTTTGCTGTCTGCCGTCAGCGCTGGGAGGCTGAGAGGGGGGCTTCGGAGTACCGTAATGGTTGCCTAAAGGGTGGAGATGGCACATGAGGAATCACAGCAAATCACGCCCAGTATAAAAAAGAAGGCCCAAACCGCAAAAATATAAATTTCAGTGGACTCTTTTCTCCTTATACATTTTCCTCAATAGTGTAGTGGTTATGATTCTCTCGCAATAAAGAACGCTAGGGTCACATGCGAGCTTCACTACTAAGTTTTGCATCAGTTTCGGGTGAGCAGCAGCGCCCTACAGCTCCAGCCCGCGGCTACAACTGCGTCACTGAAGACAAATAAGCCAGGAAAGTGAATGAGGAGAAAAGAGAGCACATGATACTTGTGTTCAACACAGTACGAAGTCGCGGGAACAAGCCAAAAGCATAGACTCAGATTTCATACCCGTCCCAAAAAACAACAGACTTTTTAATTGCCCTGTTTTGCCTGCCCGACATTGCTGGTTGTGCTATTCCTAAGGGAACAAAGTCGAGTTAGGACGTTGATGGGCTAACGACAAAGCTGGGAATTCAACAGGAACGTGCTGCCGTTACTGGAGCGGCTTACAGAACAGCAAACACCTAATAAGGAGCGGTGGGATCGGCACAAGCACAAGGAGGCAAAACAGGGAGGCCGTAAATGATAGAATATAGGGAATATGCTGTTCCCTAAAGCATTTAAAGTTGATCAAAAATAACGTGCGTCAATGCATCACAATCACAAGTATAGAGCAGGATCATCCACAAATACTCCCACAAACCGTAAGTTAATCTAAAAATACAACAAGAAATACACATGCAGTGTTTAAATGTGACAGAGCTGATACTACTAAATATATATAATTTAGTGCAGAAATAATAAAGAAATGTATACAAGCATGGGCAGACAAAATAAAGCAGACAGACCGATAAGAAGCCGAGATGCTTCAATCACAAAACAAACTGCGCTTTTTCCTACATTGCAAAAGAATAATAAACTTTTACAAAATTTAATAGGATAACGTAACAAGAAACAAAAATTAACTTCAATTTATTGTGCACACGCAAGCCAAAAACAAAGAAGTTGCAAAGAAATTAAAGTTATACCCGGTTAGTCACTATAAAGAGACATGCTCGAAGAAGCAACACAAGCTCTACCTGCATGAGCCATACGGTAATACTGAGAGTGGTGAACAATGTATTCGTAAGGAGGAGGCATGCAGTGAGGACGGGTCTCCACATTCCGATTATGCTGCAAATCAGGAGTGCGTCCATCATAGTACGACGGATGCAAGCCATTTGAGTCCGTCGCATCTTGGCCTTTGCGGGAAGCGACACAGGGGCTGAACCGCTTCGGATCGCGTCTGCTAATGAACATGGTCCGTTCATGAGGAACAGGGGAGAATTCCAACTTCGCGTCACCGTGTTCGGGTATCCTATTGAGTTCAGGCTCCCGCGATACAGTCACAATAGGGGAGTCAGCGTTTAGACCTTGCTTCATTGGTGTTCTTTGGTTTAGGTAGTACCTGCGGGCATCGAAGAATGACGAGTACCAACCCCTGGGGCCGCCAGCTTCAGCCGCCTTTTCCATCTGAGCATGTGAGCTCAGGAGAGTATCCCCAATGGGACGAGACTGAGAATCAGCATCGTGGTCGCTCACTTTTACGATGGGGCCATGAAATGAATCAGAACCTTGATTAGTACCAGGAGTATATTTTCGTTCAGCATGGGAAGAGAAAGATGTAGGAACCGAATTCCCATACCCATCATGCAAAGAGTGTGGTTGAGTGTAAGACACAGATACCGGACAGTTACGATAGCAAGGAGTTTGTCCTTCACATGCACCAAAACACACAGGCTGATTACGGTCATAAAAACGATCATAGGAGTGGTGGCTATCAGATACGTTGCCTGATTTACAGCACACTGTGTCAGAAGTTGGCCCACGGTTATGGGAAGACTCGATAAACTCGGTCGACGTTTGAGTTCCTTTCTCTTCGAAACTCGATTGCTCGTCAGGTGATCCATTTAAATATTTTAATGAAGTCGACCTAGGAGGAGCTATAGGCTTACGTCCTTTACTTGTCTTGGGGTGATCCAGTACGTTGGTTCTCCCGGAGCTTTCACTGAGCTGGTACATGCTTTTGCTTAAACGCTGGGAACCATGAACAATGTCGTCGCTCCCACAACTATAGGATCTACTTCTACTCTGAGGTGAAACAGTCAGATTCCGTTCACTGCTCCAATCTTGTGAACTCTCGCTGCTAAAATAGGAATCTTCGCCTAAAGACGTCCGCGATGACTGCTTGCTCTCTTGTAAGCTTCTGGGTAACGTTTGCGAACGCGTGACAGTTCTGTGATGTTGCATAATTTCAGAAGGTGAGTTGGATCGCTTAGTTTTGGAAACATCAACGCAACTTTTAGCACTCGACACAGGCGGTTCACTTTGATTCCGTGTTTTTCGTCCTCTCACATCATTGCTACTCAGGGAGAGGAACATTCGCTTCTTCATCTCGAAATTTTCTTCCTCAGAGGAGCTCGAGGAGTCACTGTTAGCCGAAGAAACATCTTCCGAGCTGATCTTCGTGGATGTATTAGTCTGAGCAAGTGTAATTTCACTAGGTTCTACGGGTCTACGATAAAGTATTCTTTTTCTCAACAGATCTCTAGCAACGAAACTACTCGTAGTGCCACCTCTAAACAGATTAGGTCTGGCAAAGGAAGTGGTTCCAACATCTACATGGTTTTGCCCATTCTGCTCTTTGCTACTGCCCACATTAGTAGTTTGCAACTGTACTGAGCGGCCCAACGAATTACTGCCGCTACTGACAAAGGATTTAGGAGGGTTACCTGTGACACGTAGCCTCTGCTGGTCAGGATAGGTACCGATTTTGACAGTATGATACTCGGCTCCACCCAGAAAATAATCTCGATGGTTTTCCACCAAGTCAGGAAAATCAGGATAGTAATTTACGGGATGGGCAGGTAATGTTGAGGTCGGTGACTCATTTTGCTTCTCGTTGGTAGTGAGAAGCTGCTTGGTTTTGGACACGATCTTGTTGTATTTCTTGCCTAGCATTTTGGACACAGTTTTGATGGAACCGGAACCCTTTGGTTTCGTATCCTCAGGCTGTTCGGTTGCTGCTAGAGGTTGATCTCTTACTACGAGAGAGTGGTGGCTGAGCTCATCGCTCTGCTGGGACGATGAGGAGCAATCAGAGACTTCGGGCCGATGGATGATGTCGGGACCCTTCGGTGGACCTCGAGCAGCTCCATCGAGCGGGGTCGAACGGTAAGTAAGTGGATCGGAAGATCCAGGAGCAGCAGGAGAAGGAAGAGGAGTGCCGTATAAAGAGCCTGCAGAGTTGATGGAACACCTAAGATATCAAAGTAACAAGTCTCGAAAAGTCAGTAGAGCAAGCAACAGTACACCGTGCACACCGACATGCTCAAGTCTGTAGTGTCTCGTTTCTGAAACAAAAAACCTAACGACATAGGCACTTCATTCATTACCTGAACCAAGTAGAAAAAAGTATATTCAGAATTAGAATAATCCGAGCACCAGCAGCTTGTGGTACAACCATGCACATCAAATGGCGTATACCAAAGAGAGCCGTAAGAGTTGAAGAGCACAATGATCGCGTAGCCATTCACATTAATAGCGGATACCAAAAAGAACCACGTCACAGGAAGTACAACTGGCCAAGTCCGGGAGCGTAACAACAACACAGTTGTACTAGGAACGTATGCAAAAGATAACTGAGTGTATTAGTAAGATCCTCTCTATATGTCGAGCAGACCTGTAATCGTATCTTATCAGAAATGATAAGCGGCTCAGAGGACGACAAATGTCGGCACTTTCAGCAAAGGCGACCACCATAAAAGTAAGGCTGTTAGCTATGTCACGATAAATAACTTCATGACATCCCATCCAAAATAAACACAAGGACAGTCTGTCGCTTTTCATTGAGTTAAGCGCGAATGAAAGCTGAGCAAAGAATATATAACAAAAAAATTAGACTCGGATGGCAGTAATAAAAAGAGAATGAAGTGCGACGAACAAAGTTCAACTATATAGCTGCGGCCGACTGCCGGTAGTTATATTCATAAATAAAATTTCTCCAACAGAGCTGAGTGAAAGTTATGGCATACATAAAAATGTTACCACCGCAAAACTCTGACGGGATTCTAATGATCAATTTAAAAAGAGATTTTGTCTGGAACGCACATAAATAATATACCGTAAAGGATTTCTGGACGATTGGCTTGGGGACACTTGTTTAATAATATATCTGAACCAATTTGTAAATACCATTGCAAGAACAGAAGTAAGTAGGCGGCCGAAAGATGATAAGGATATTGACACAAAAGCGATAGGCTAGGGCAGAGATAGCACAAGGGAGATAAGAGGAAGAAGTACCAGCATGTCCCACGGAAAGAGTCGCCACTATACTTGAGACACCGCGTCGGAAACTCCAGCTAACAAAAAGATGCGCTTCCAAAAACAAAGGAAGAAGAAGTAGATGTCGAGACAGAACAGCCAGCCTACGGCGAGTTTACAAAGCAAATAAAAAACATAAGTAAACACCGTGATGAAAAAATGAAAAAAAAAAAACAGAGGCAGCGATGCCAAAGAAATAATGAACTGCAGTCGTTCAGGACATAAGTGAAAACTCTACACAGGGACCTGTCGAGTTACCCCAGCATCGCATCAAATACGCTTTTGCTTCCAGTTTAGCTGAAATGTTGATTTGAAAATTGGACTGTATTCGTTAATGAGTTAGTTAACAAAATCTATTAGTGCGAACACAATACAGCAGTATTTTCCTTTGGGGTGCATATGAACCCTGAACCCACGAACCCCCTGTTGGTTCACTCACGGACCTTAATAACTGGTTCATGACTTTTGAAGATTCTATGATATTTTCTACCTTTCATCGTATTGGTGATACGGATTAAGAACATATTTTAAGTTTTAAGAGGAAAAGTGCATGTTTCGTGGAACAAACAAATCTTTTTCAATAAAAAAGGTTAATTTTAACATAGGTTTCTCCTTAATGTCACTTATTCCATAGAATAGTTAGACACTCTTCAATAACGACAGCTGCAGAATACCATTACAGTCAATTCAATCATTCAAGCCAAGTCAAAAATAGAGTCAAGTTAGCTAAATGTGAATATTTACCGTAAGTTATTTGCTCCGTTATTCTATAAACGTTTGTAGTTAATAATAAAGTTTATTAATATACTCTGACATCAATTATAGACTTACAATTAGGTAGTTAGAAAAGTACATCAAGAGTATAAGTAGCCGAAGCTAGTCAAGCATAATTAAACACGCTACGCTTGACCTAATCAAGAAATAACGTATAAACGTTTGGCATATTGTGTTATATTTCTCATCTTATCCTTTTAACAGGATGGCGTAACGCTATGAATATTCTCCCGTCAGCCGGCGTAAATTCGCTAAGTTAAGCCCATTTTATTGGCGGGGACATATTGTTTTAATTCGATTTCACTGGGGGGGGGGGGGGCATAGAAAACTGAAGTTTGGGAATCACTGCAATAAAGTGTGATCAGCGGAAATCATAAGAGTTCTGACTTATTAATTGAGAAAGTAAACTTGCTTTGGTCTTAAAANGGGGACATATTGTTTTAATTCGATTTCACTGGGGGGGGGGGGGTGCATAGAAAACTGAAGTTTGGGAATCACTGCAATAAAGTGTGATCAGCGGAAATCATAAGAGTTCTGACTTATTAATTGAGAAAGTAAACTTGCTTTGGTCTTAAAAATATATATGCATTGCGGTTCCATTAAATAGAGAGTTCAGTACAGTATGCATACTGCAAGCTGGCTAATGTGGGCAGAAAGGGAATTTCGCGTCCAATAACGAAGAAAAAAAAATGGTACTATCGGCCAAGAAACTGCCTGATCCAGAAATGAACAAGACAACAAGCTGCACCTATGGTGTCGCAAGAGCGAGACCCTTGACAGACCCGAGAAATAAAGAACTCGAAGTAACTTTTAGTTGCTGTGAACGTGCAAACTATTCGTTCAACAGTCTTAAAGAACACAACCTGGAAAGGACAGGCACAATGGCGAAGATAACACAGAAGCGTCCAATCAGATCTTTGCATTTGCGATTTAATCAAGCCTCTATCGACATCGCACACACACACTTAAGTCGCCAGCAGAAGCTACCTGGACACAAGGCGAGACCGTGGAGAGGTATCCATGCCGCAACATTATTGGCCTCCCTCGGCGACGCCACTACAACCTTCTACTAACCACCATCGGGCCAGCTCATAGCAATAGTGAAGTCACGGAGAAACACCAATAACGTATAGGTAACTGTCCGGTCTCCACGGACTAGGACCAGCCGGCAACTCATCCTACCTTGGAAGACGCCGGACTCCAGTAGGTTGCCAGATCGTTGAAGGGCCTGGAACTCTTGCGGCGAAACGAAGGTGTAGTCGAGACCGTTGAGTTCGCCAGGTCGAGGGGTGCGGGTCGTTACAGGTACGGTGCGCAGGTACACGTTGTCCCTGATGGTGTTCTGCAGATCATGGTCCACTCCGCCCTTTGGGAACCTTGTGTTCAGGTACTGGCGGAGATCGCGGGTCACAGATCCTGAGGGACACACAAGCAATACACGATCAAAATCAGGCAAATATATGCATAATAGCGCGTGAGCCGAGAACAAACACAGTCTAGGTTTCTTTTGAAATAAATGACGTTTATATTTTTATTACAAATATAACATAAGTTTAATTAATACAAAATAATATTATCAGAGCCAGAAATGTTGAAATGATAACGTTTAGAATCATAGTTAACTAATGTAAACGTAAGATATAGAAAAATATCACGGAGTGTACCTACTACGGTTCACTGTCCATTTGAAGTCCTTAGTTTATTCGATAAAGTGACTACTATAAGCGACCCAGGACATTTTCAACACACATAACTGTAAGTCGCATACAGGCATAAATACAGTCTTTTACGTGAAGTGCATACTCGTGTGCCTCACATGAATGTGACACATGTAAACCTTTCAAGAAATGCTCTTTAAACTATTTCCATTTGGAAGTAATAACCTCCAATAACCGCTGGACGAATAGGCTCGGGTTAGTGCGTTCAGGTAACCGGTTACAAGGGTTTTACGAAGCAGTAACATTTAGTAAGTCTGCCACTTCCCTCAATTCTCTACCACCGACTAGGTGCTTCTCAACTCTGCCGCCCGATGAAGGACCAATTGGCCGTATATTAAACATCTATACCACATCCGTACGACAATTCAAGGTTATAGAATTACCTCAGCATTAACGCTTTTAATTTTCAAAATAAAAAGGCGAAAATCCTTAAAAGTAGTTTCATTTTATGACCAAACGTACAGCGAAATAATTTCGTCCTATTTTTATATTATTTAATGAAGTTAGCCAAGTCCCTCACCACCGACCACGGGGTAACTAATTCACTAAGTCGGCCAACGCGCTCACAGCGCCGATCACTTCATTCCCGGTAGAATCGGCGGGCGGGTCACGTGCTGTGGCGACGCAGCTCTGATTCCGTTGACTCCCCGACCGACGTGACCGCCACAGCAGTCCACAAAAACATGCACGCGTGAGAACTCCTTCATTACGTTTCTTAAGCGACATTTTTGCCACACGGCCCGGGGCCTCCGCGCGTGCTGAGCTCCCGTGAATGAGTCCAAGGGACGTCGTCAGCCGGACGCTGAAACTTCTTCATCTTCCGAGAAAGAAATTTTCCTCACCGGGGTTTCGGAAGCGCGATTCTGGCTAAAGATCAGCAGCGTATCGAGCGAACCTTTCGCAACGTACTTTTATTTCTTATAAAAATTTCTATATCTTAGTGTATCCAATTTCTTACGGAAATTGTGAACAAAGAGATACCTTAGGCCGGTCCAGGCCAAAGGCAACGGCCGGAACTCAACGTAGTTGAATGTTTTACAAATTTCGCATGTGTACTAACCGTAGTAGCGCTTGACACTGTGCAGAACAACAAACCTTTAGCAATTATTTTTTATTTTCAATAATAGTTATCAGTCGATCGATCACCACATGCAGATCCACTTCGCAATAGGAACATTTCTATCTACCGGAAACCCTGAGTCTGCATAATTACCGATTAGGCACGAACTATTGCGAAATCAATACGAAGAATCACTGTCGGGTATTTATATAATAATTTATAATTACGACGGAGAAGCACACTGCCTGCATTACCGCAGCCAAGCCGCGACGCTTTTTTTAAAGATATTTTTGCGGTCAAATGCGTGAATGCCTGTTCGGCTGCTCACAGGCTTCCACGGCAACGAAGATGCGTTGCCGATCTTGGACACTTCGATTTTTTTCCTTCCTTCCGCAGAACTTCTCTTCAATATGGTCCAGTGTTTGCAGACCGTCCAATCGAGACAGTTTGTCCAAAATTTTCTGCTATCGTTGATGCAGTGACTGAAGTTGAGTTGCAGTTAATCGTTAGCTGTTCGTTGACAAAAGTCAACCTCGATACCAAAACATCAAAGTTTGCTTTGATGATAAAATGGCAAAAGATTTTAGAAATGAAAGCTATTATTTTAGCCTTATCAGATTTACGTCTATAACTTAGATTGGCCCTAAAAAATAGACAAAAATAGGAGCTAGTTTTGAACTCCACTATATGCAGGAATGTCCAATCCGGATATTGCTACGCAAGAGTATAAATTCAACTGCATCATGTTACATGTAAGTATACGAATAAGCCTGCGCTTTTCCCCAGAACGATGTTGATTCTCTGAATAAATTACTTCAGGGGGAATGAGCCAAAAATACCACAAGAAAAATTTCGTGCCTCATATAGATGGCTTCCGACGGAGACTTGTCGGGGTAATTCGGGCTGCGGAAAGGCATAGCTATTAAAATATGTCCAATTATTTCTGTATTGTTATTATCTGTGTTTTCAGTGAATGATTGGATGGCATTTTGTTCAGTTCGATGACATACTGCGCACCCTGCATACATACTGTAAAATGCAACGCAAGCGTAACTGGTAGGTATACTATTTAGCAAACACCATTGAGCTACCAACTCAATCAAGGACATTAACAGCCAGAAGCAACATAGGGTCAACTTTGAAGTGATGCGGATCTTAAAGAAAGTGATGCATATTGTGGATACTACAAACGTACTCCCCATCCACTGGACCCGGCATATATATAAAGTGGAATGGGTCGAAAACAGCGAACGATTACGCAAATCGCCGCATATTACTACGAAGCACAATACTACGCATGGTCCTATTTTCGTTTCGTACATTAGGCCTCCGTATCCACGTACTTATATATACCCTTACTACGTGTACCGAGGGCATTGCCTGTGTTGGTAAGACCAATATATTGTGAATCGTACACTGAGTACACAAAGATCGCTCTAATTGAGTGATTGTATGCATTCTTGTTATAAAACCCATAAAGGCGGCGCATGTGTACTATCTTCAGCGGCCAATCACCAAATTGTTGAAAAATAAAACCAAGGAATCTTGGACCCCGCAATTTGGCTCCTATGTAGCTAGACTACACCGTGCACTAAGAGAAATAAGTAATTGAAAGACTTGCCATTTAGGACGATAGTCGGAGTGATATGAGAGTTCACTTATTTAAACTTTCGAGAGGGCGATTGCATGTCCTTCCTCCCACATCGGCGGCAATTCTGACGTCACGGTACCGCAATAATAACAATCAACATTTATCAAATTTGGAACACTTGAAGTGGGTCCGGTAAGCTTTGGATACGCCGCGATCAGCACGGCAAATTCTTTTCCAGGGGGCGCAAGTCACGCTGCGGTGTTAAGTAAGGTAACTGCCCCTAAACTCCCAGTCAATTACGTGATAAAGCAATCAAAACGTTCCAAGCGAGAAACGTAAGGCACTTTCACCCACGTCTACGAGCCAAACTTCGGGCCGACTGAAAGCAGCACGGAGTTCCGACACCGCGTAGCTGTTCTTAGTAGACACGAGCCGACAACTTTAAAGGGAAGTCCGTACAAAAGTAGGTATAGAGTGTGTCTGACAAGTATGTTTGACAAAAAACGGGAACCCTCTGTTTGAATGTAAAGAACTTTGTAACCAATTATCCGATTCAAAATTAATGTTTTTTTTCTTTTAGTTTGATGCAAAAATTTGTTTGTCTCATTAAAACACGCATTGTTTCAGATAATGTACACTTTGGTTGTATCTGCTTAAAATGAGTAACGATATTCAAATAATTATTGGATGAATAATTATTTCGAATAATAGAATAGCTGTGCACATACAAATAGTGGCAGCACAATGGCTACGGTGCTGATTATGTTAGATTTGCCAGAAAAGAAAGGGAACGACGCAGCGCCTGAAAGAAGGAACTGTTCAACTTTGAATAACAAGCTACAGAGTCCGAAGCTGCCGAGAGTGCTGCTCCCATAGTACTTGCCCAGACCATTTTTGAACGTACTGAATCTCTGCGCTCACATAACTTCCGAAGGAAGTCGTTGCCAGCTATTCACTATGGAGTTCGGAAAAACACTGCAGTCGTTGCGTAGTAAATCCATGTTGATACGGTACTTGGGCTTCTGCCTATTGTTTTGGAGGCAACCATCATCGTTTGTAAATACCTAAATAAAACTAATGGGTCAGTAGGCCCAATAGTAAGAAAGGAGTTAGGTGACCCTCTACAGAGCGAGACTCACGAGGAGAACAGCATAAGAACGACAGCGAACTTCATGGCACAACAGAACGAGTTAGCAAGCAGCGAGACTGTCGCGGGTCAGCGGTTCCGAGACAGTCGCAGCAACCAGCCAAACCTCAATTCATGATGCAATAACTCAGGCGAAGTTGAAAATATCGAGGGCTTAGAGCCAGAAGTGACTATGTCCTTTTTTTGGCAAAATCGGGTTCCATTCACAAAGTGGGTACCCGTGAGGTATATATTTACCTCCGCCAAGGAGGTTATGTTTTCGTCGTGTTTGTCTGTCTGTTTGTCTGTCACCAGGATAACTCAAAAAGTTATGAACCGATTTGGATGAAATTTACAGGGATTGTTAG
>LQNS02000137.1:5487224-5513594 GCA_001587735.2 Parhyale hawaiensis
AATGATCAGATTTTGGAGTTTATGCAAAGAAAATTATGGTTTCAGAGCCAATTTGAATTTTTGCTACCGTTGGCTCACTTGGCGGAGGTATGCGCTCTCAGAGTGCTCTAGTTAGTGTCACATGTGTCTATGCCCTATATTTTCATGCCGAATCTCTTCTTAATGAAGAGATATGGCACAGACACCCGTGACACTACAAATATGCCTCACGGGCACCCTTTTGGTGAGGGGAACCCGATCTCACCAAAAATGGACATAGGCACGTATAGCTCTAAGCCCTCGATATTTAACTAAGTTTCCAGATATACTATATGAAACAGATGTTTAATGCACGACTGAATTCTATAAAGCTGAAAATGTTGACAAATGCTCAACTGTCTCAGCAGACCAGCGCATTTCGACAGAGGACGTTTCAAATAAAGCTATACTTGCGAGAAATATTTTCTCTCTGAGTTTTCGGCAGTGAAAGCTTACGACTATATGCACGAACGACTTCGGGGTCGCTTCTTAACTGGAACTATTTCATAAGATAAAAGCCTACTTATAAAGACCACATCAACCCATCGAAAGTACGTAGTGTGAATGGCCTCCTGTATAAAATTAGCGCTTACATTAGCTTTGTTATAATCGCCAATTACTTCGTACAACTCCGTAGCATTCAGATCTCACAGCACCGTTCTACAGCACACATGCACAAGATAAGCGGCTTGACCACATCTAAAATATGGTACTGGTGAAAGGTCACAGAAAAACACATCAAAGGTAAGGGGTCAGTGAGTTTGGCCAAGTGGGTGGGCGTCAACTTATTTAGAACTTTCTCTTATTTCGCTGCTCACGAGTAAATTATGGTTTGCTCCCTACGAATTATTTAGACAGTCGAGGGCGCGGGATCAGCCATCCAACTGACAGAGATTGTGTTTAACCCGAGCAGTTGCTACGGTATGCAGTGGCGTAGAGAAGCTTGGTAAATACTGGGAACATGCGGTGTATAGCGACAGGGGGGAGTATTATTTGAACAATTTACGTAAGTTAAATACTGTAATGTATGCAGGATTCGGTGTTTAACTGTAATACTAATTTCTCTCTCACTTCGTTCACGGGTGATAAAAACACTAATGTGTGAACTGGTCTTCAGGAATATTTGGTCTCTCGTACAAATATTACCGCTTAGCGCGTCATGCATACGTACCACCTATGGGGGGCGGCCCGGCATAGATGTCGATACTCAGCGCCTAAGGCAATATCTATTGGGTCGCTCACACAGATTCTTCTTCACCACATTCCGAACCACTGGTGGGAGTGCCAGCTTGACATAATTTTCTCAGGAGTGCAATAGAAAGTAAACAAGTGGAGCCTAGAGACGGCAACCCCCCATAAGTCTTGATCAAGTCGCGCCTGCGAAGGTACGCCAGTGCAGCGCACAGCTCCAGGGGAGAAATGGAGACCCTCAGACGGTATAAGGCTTAGCGGAGCGCGCAATCGCGAGTGGTGGAAAGCGGCGTGGGAAAGCACGGCCAGTATCCGCTGTGGAGACGGTGCTGCATGGGGCTTGATGGGGGTGTGAGTCGCACCCATGCAGGGAGGTGGGACACAGTAGACCTGTGACACCTGACACCATGGAGCATGATGCCGTGCGGAACACACTACTTCTGACACTTCACATAGTAGAGCGAGGTACGAGCAGACAAAGTATCCACAACACCTCACATACCGTAGATGAGTGCAAGATGTCATGCGGTGCCCGGTGTGGAGTACTGTCATGGGTCATCTCGCATAGTACAACACATGGCAAGTCGAACTTAGGGGAAACAGTACATAGGACAATAGACAGCGTGAAAGACAGTACTCATACACCTTACACTAGTACACAACACCAGCTTCCCAAAACAGGTAGGGCAGTATCTTCTACACATTATAGACAGGAAGATTAGATTGGCATATACCGTACGCTCGTTCCGTCTCCTGGGACACGACGCCGCGTATCGAGATTGGAAAAGAAAGTAGCCTGTACAGGAGTATATACTGTAGGTAGGGCCTATGTAACGAAAATTGATGAACTGCTACTCGAAAAGCCGGGCAAAAGAACAGAAAGCCGGAAGAAATAAACACAATAGAAATTGTAATTACAAGCAGGAAAAATGAAGAATGCAGATAGGGCACGAAATAAATGCTCAACTTTACACGTAGAACTTTATAAACCAGCCCTCACGGCTATCTATATTATGACGGGCCTTATCCCTGTCATAATATATATATGGGCCTTACGACCCCAGGGGCAAACCCGAGTACCTTTTCCGCAGCAAATGTTGCATCTGGTCGCAGTTCCTGCTGACGAGGTTAGCTTTGAAAAGTTAGGTAGGTTACCTATTTCCTTTTCTGTTCCGCGAGGTTCGCTGCCGATCGAGATAGCGCACCTAGTCCGCGGGATTTCTCTCGCATATCTCGTGTGGAGGTGAAAGAGGCCGACCACTCGAGTGTCTCCTACTATGCTTTGCGCTTTGTTTCCTGCCCGTAGTAGCGCACGTAGGCCACGCGACAAATTATGCGATATTTAAATAATACACACTCATCTCTGTTGGAACGCCTGAGTTGCGGCTACAGAAGTTTAACAAAGTTTATAACTAACTTAATAAACAAAGTACATGAGCAGGGGATGTTTCCCTCTCCCCCCGAAGATACACCATACAGAAGTCAACTCGGCCTAACCCCGTCATAGGCTGGACTCGCATGAGGCCTATCCCATGTTTGCAAAGGAGGGAGGGGGGGGGGAGGAAGAGCAGGGGGTGCGTATCACCCAATTCAGTGTTGCAGTGTCACCGTAACGGAGCATTGTGTTGAGGCTCTGCCACTTACCGGCTGATGAATATCGCAATGCCACTCCATTAGCACCGAAAAAAATTGCCATTAGAAACTCTAAGTATCCCGTCACGCGTGCGTGGGAACTTGTGCGTGCTCTGCGGGTGCACTCGTCAGCAGTGCGGTTCGTACCAGAGTCTGTAAGGTAGACTTTCATGAATTAGCTGACAAAACGTTCAATGGCACACAGTAGTAGTAGTAGTAGCAGCAAAGAAAGTCTTCATGACAGGCGAATTGGAAATATGACAAATGGTGTTTCCGTAACGTGGACGGACTGGATCGGCTTAGCAAACCGTTTTATTCAGTCATATTCAATTGAAAGTAAACAATACAGTGGCAGTAGGCAGCTCTTCGTGTCTACTGCACACAACTGTGGACGTTACAAATAGGGTCATACCTTGCGATGTTATAAGCGCTGTTTGGAGTTTACTAGGATCACTAGCATGAGTGCCGTGAAGCAGCTCTTAGTACCGGTATTGACTTCACAACCAGCGGCATGACATAGTCCCAATCCTATAAATGGACGCGGAGGTGGTAGTGGAGGCCCTCCTGAACCCTTTACCGGGCAAGTGACCATAAATGGTTACTTCCATCATACTATTTCAACGCAACCGCTTTTCAACCGCCCGGTAACGAGTTATCCTTTACCGGTGATTGAAAATCCGCTTCTTAGGAAAGCACTCAATAAATGATCGTATATGTGCATTTGGTCAGTAAAGGGATCAGTCACGTTGGCCAAGTTCACCACACATGGTACACAGCGACATAGCAATACTATTGCCTATGATTAATATGGCGGTCAACGTCTTGAGAAGGGTGGAAATGAACCAAGGAGACAGTAATGACAACTCCCATTACAGCCTTGTCCCACGTGTCCCCCAAATGGCAGTTTATGCCATAGAGAGCCCAGTGCTCCACTGCAGGCTGCACATGTACGACTCGGTGACGCACTCGAGCATCATTTCCTACCAGCCTGACACACGCGGCTGCTCCTGAGGACGTCGTCGCCAGCGCTTATCCGGATTAGACAGCCGAGTATTTCCTTCAAAGGTGTTACATCGTCAGTAGTTGATCAAGACTTTATTATCAATGGCACCAGCCTAAATATTGGGTAGTCCGGATGGCAATTAGCGGAAAGATGGATATCTGTAGCTAACTGCGCATTGACTAAAGGTTTTGGGGATGTAGTAATACAAAAATTCTGAGAAAGGTTATATTCTGCAACAGCTGCTAACGAGGTGTCAGTTGTGTCAGCTTCTTCGCTGTTGTGCGGCGCTGAGCCTAGTAAAGCGATGGCTGAAATCTCGTAAACCTAGCGGCTCTTGTTTTTAATATAAGAAAACCTAGCGGCTCTGTTATTAATATGAGAAAACCTAGCGGCTCTGTTATTAATATGAGAAAACCTAGCGGCTCTGTTATTAATATGAGAAAACCTAGCGGCTCTGTTATTAATATGAGAAAACCTAGCGGCTCTGTTATTAATATGAGAAAAAAAACATAAACTAAACAAGGTTAATGCAAGCTATCATCCAATTTTTTCTGTTGCTGAAAGCGGCGATACATAGCCGGCAGTGAACAACAAACAGTACCTACGAAAAGTTAGCATAAACATTAAAAAAAAAAGAAAAAAAAAGGGAAATCTCAAGCGCGGTGTTGATTATATATTCTGACAACACACCTGCCGCTTTGCAATTGAATCACATGAAATATAAGCAGCTAATCAGCACCCAGGGACCGGAAACTATTCGCGAAAAAGATAGGTGAAATAGACAAAAATTCACGCACAATCTCTAGAATGGATACAATAGGAGAGGAAAAATACACGGAAAAAAGGGTTGTACCTAAAGCAAGACACATGCACCGAGCAACCACGGGATATGCCTGGTCTGGCGTGTTGGTACAGTGGGAAGAGCGCAGTTTTTGTTGCACAAGCATTCCAAAACAAGTATTTTATGATGGTACACATGACAGTGAGCTAGCTTAGGGGACAACAGTTTCCTCAGTGATAGCGCAAGTGAACAAAGAAGAGCACGTTGCATACAAAGTCTGCATCAGAGCTGCCGGGGGCAGGCACGCAGACACACCACAGGGCTGCGATAGGGCTAAGTGTATACAGTGGGACACTCTGTGTACTGCGTATGGCAAACATGTCGGCATGGGCAGCAGCAGCAGCACCACCGAGTGCTGGGGGAGATCCACAAGCATGGATGCAGCGGTCTAAGGGATACACGGTACAGGACGTAACAACCAAAAGGTACGAAAAATGAAAGACGAAAACAGCCATTCCATTTCTCGCTCTCGACACAGCCGAATATTTCCATCGTAGCAGCTATAGTATCGTAAGGAGTTTATCAAGTCTTCACTGGTAGTACCACTTCGCACCTGCCTGAATAGTAGGTGGTGACACCCGTAACAAATTTTGAAATTGTGACCCTGGTGCACCTGGAGACTGACTGCTATTGTTTTCATCGATGTGTTCACTGTCGCAAACGAACAAACGTGCGATCTGAGTCACCACTCATCACCCACCAAACTGCTAACAGCCCACTTTAATAATACAAATTTAGAACAAATCAAATTCTGCAAAAACTTTCAGGACCACTACCCCTCCTCAGGGGGCCGTGACATTCAGCTTTTGAGCCGTTGAACCAAAGCATCAGCAGTTTATTAATATTGGTCTCTTTACTGCTCCAGAATTCCTTGTTTCATGCCTACACCTAAGACTAACCACTGAGATGCACCAGATTATTTTACGATATTCCTAAATTTACACAAATTTTGGCTACACGTAAGGCGGTAATAATTCCCATGGGTTATAGGTACTTGACCCAAGCAACGCGGCACAACAATTTTATACAAGTTCCCCAAACAAAGCATACCTCATAGTCCAATTTTTTGCAGTAGTCCCGTTAGAGAGACAAGCGGAATTGAATGAAAGGAAAATGAAAGCTCACGGTGGATAACTTACAAAAGAACAACCTGAATCGAGTGGGTAACGGAGTGTGAAAGTTGGAGTCGAGAAAAGATGCATCAACGGTGTCGAATCAGCGCCGCCCACCAGTTACTGGACAGTATCTTGCAGGTACTAAAAAATGTAAAGGTTTCCTAAAATTGATTGAACGGAATTCTTTTTCTGAAAGCCCAGTAGTTTCGCTGTTGAGATAACGCAGCAAATATGTCTGAAAAGATTACCGTAGGTAATAATATAAGTTTCTTCTAAGCTTTTTCGCCTCCAGACTTATGGTAATAGGTAATAATTAGGCAATGGACATGAACTATTACTATATACATGTTATGAAACGTTCCGTATCATACATATCATTACGGCGCAAAGCAACAAGAGGCTGGGAAGTTAGTCTTGAAAGAAGCGACAGAACAGCAGAAAAGAAATGGGGATATACAGTGCATACACACAGCTTCCGTAATGAACAACTACTGTTTTCATCTATTATATTCAAAGAAGGATTGTTAACTCTTCACATGCAGCAGCCGAGTGCTCTTAAAACAGCCGCCAGGCATCTACTTCCCCAAGAGCTGCTCTGCAGCAACCTTGAGGCTCCAACGTTACAGAGTCCGCAAATTAAGCATACAAGGAACACAAAGAACGCAAGACCAACAATTAAGTCTCTTCTCATGACTTGGAATGAAGCGCTCAGCCACTCAACACAGGAAGTACAGGTGGCCACGACGGTGGACGACTTCATTCTACAGCAATGGTGGCAGCCAAGGCGGACGATTTCACTCTACAACAATGGTGGCCACGATAGCGGACGACTTCACTCTACAGCAATTGTGGCCACTATATAGCCCAAATCTTAGGGCGCTGGTAAACCAAAAGCAGTTCAGCGAGAAGCGGGCAGGCAGGCAGGCTGACAGTTTTTATGAAGCACGGAATGCATTGAAGCACGCACACCGAACAGCAGGAGCGGCCTGCTCAACTGCCTCTATTCGGTGTGCGCCATCCAATGTATTCCGTGCTTCTCAAAAACTGCCTGCCTTCCAACTTCTCGCTGAAGTGCTTTTGGTGTGCTAGCGCCCTTAGTTCTACGCCGACGGCAGCCACATGGACAAAATAACAACTCCCCATAAATGCTGCACTTGCAGTCTCCTTCGGTGGCTGGACAGAGGAACAACTCCCCATAAATGCTACACCTCCAGTCACCTCAAGAGCAGCATCTGAGGTACACACCGAGGAGCCGTAATAATTCTCTCACAGCGGTCAACAACACCGCGATGCAAGACGTCCAAAATCAGTCCCAGTCTCGCGTAATCGCTGCCCGTAAAGCACTCTTAAGCAAGGTACGTGTGTCTTTACAGCGGCTCCAGTGAAGTTTTAAATGATGCGGCTGGAAACGATGTTTGCAGACACGTGCGACCGTCGGGAATATAGGAAGGGGGCTCACTCCCGGGCTCAGTTATAATGGGGGTGGGGGGGTACTAGGTGCTCTCTATAAGGAAGTGACGCTTGCGTGACAAAGTTAATGATCTTATTACAACAAAAGGAATGAACGCTTTGTTAGTTTAGTCGCAAAATAGGGTGTTACACTGCTTACTACTCGATTTGACACTTGTGTCACGAAGTCAACGATGTTATTATACTAAAGATTATACTATTGCTGTTTTTCCCGTTTGCGTTTTATCAATGATCTAATTGATTTAAACAATCACCACAAATTTAAATATTTTGCACCCGTTGAAACCAAGCCTGTATAACAGTTAACAATTTTGCAGAACTACTAACAACTTAAACAGTTATACAAAACGTTTGAACTGTTAACTGTTCATGGCAAACTTGTATTAACTATTTACAGAGCATGTCACATTAGCACTTCAATAAAGAGATCAGATAATATTTTTGAAGTTTGCAGTCCGACTGAGCATAGTACACCCTACAGCTCTTAATCTGTTAACAGTTTAACCGTTTTGCATAACTGTTCAGGTAGTTCGGTAAAATGGTTAACTATAATGCAGGTTTGGTTTAAACGGGTGCAAAATATTTAAATTTGTGGCGATTGTTTAAAGCAATTAGAGCACTGGTAAAATGCAAACGGGAAAAACAGCGCTATTGTATCATCTCAAGTTTCAGCCTCAATGCCGAAACTTTGCGACGATCCCAAGAACGAATGAAAAACAATGAAACTATGAAAAAAGGCTTTAAAAGACATGTATATGTAAAAAAGAAGCATTTGGTATAGGATGTCAACGAAAGTACGAAACCTACTAACGTAAACAAAAAGTTCGACGAGAAGAAGAAAAAGAGCGGCAATAAGTCAATGAGAATTAAGGGATAGGTAGAGCGAAATTAGCAGAATGGGCACGAAAGGAGCCATTATGCTACTTGTACTATAACTTTCATCCTTAATAGGAACTGTACAACAGCACTGCGTACATGTATATAAGTTAGACTTTTATACGCTAGCTCAAGCGTAAACAATTCCAGACGCGACTTCAAGCTGATCTGGGGTTCCTGTAATATTTAATTAGCTTTACCAAACGGGCCTGCCAAGGAGTTGCTTCTGTGCACGCTTGTGGCGAAGTCCATTAAACCCTTTGGTGTCTAGATTAAAATCAAACTTGGTAGCAATATTACTGCTTGAAATTAGACCGTGATCTCCTCCGGGCAGTAAAGAGTCAAGTGTAAGGCTGCTCTGCTCAGTACCGATCACTGTGTTATTCAATGGAAAGTCAATTTGGCAGCAAGGAAGGGCGGTGCGCCGCACTGCGTCATTTCATTTCCGTTTCAGCGCCCATTGAAGGTAAGCGCGAGACGGGCCGCTGCTCGTGACGGGCCGCTGCGCGAGACGGGCCGCTGCGCGAGACGGGCCGCTGCGCGAGACGGGCCACTGCGCGAGACGGGCCACTGCGCGAGACGGGCCACTGCGCGAGACGGGCCACTGCGCGAGACGGGCCACTGCGCGAGACGGGCCACTGCGCGAGACGGGCCACTGCGCGAGACGGGCCGCTGCGCGAGACGGGCCGCTGCGCGAGGCGAATCTGTGGAGACAGGCGACCGACACTCCCAGCAGGTGCTGCTAACACCTACTCCTGCCGCTGTACCAAACATCGATATTAATACCACTTCATTTTCTTCGCAGTATACAAATGCAGGGGCTAACGGTAACAATTGTTACGATACAAGACATAATCTTCTAGTTCTATGTAGTATATTGTAAGGATAGGGGGCGAATAGTCGCATCCGCGGAAGATCCGCACTGTTTTTCACATTCGCATCCGAATCTGCTTCCGCGGATACTATAATGGTAACATCCGCAATCGCATCCGCGAATGTCAGAACCGTAAAATCCGCAGCAAAGGAGGCGCGGATGCGCAGGTTTATCCATGTACACCAAACTCATCCATAGTGCTGAAAACTGCCAATTCTCATTAGGATTGAAATGTGTGCAAGCCCTGTCCCAGTTAACAGCGCACCATCTAAGTGTTCCCTCAAGTGGTGTATAAACTGCCGTTGTGAGAGGGGGTGTGTTCGTGATGGGCCGTATATTCGCATCCGAGGAACATTCGCGCCTTTTTTTCGCATCCGCATCCGCGGATGTCAGTATGGCAACATCCGCAATTGCATCCGTGGATATAAAAAAATGATATCCGACTTCTCACTAGTATATTGCTAACTTAACACTTCCAGTAGGCCACACTGTGATCCACAGAGAACAACAAACACGGGACATGCAAAATTGCGTCAAGAAAATTATACGTGTCGACAATGTTCGCATGCGCGCAAAAAACCGCAACGAAAAAGATGAAAGGATCAGTAAAGAAAAAACCACTGCCCGTAGATACATAGCGAGCACCAACAGCACAAGTTCCCGAAAATCTGCAGCTACAGATAAGGCAATCATATCGACTGCCTCGAGACCGTGACTATCATAGAGCGGCGTAAACCAAGCAACATAACTAGCACTATTGCCTATCATATCTCTGTTCTCTGACACTGGGATCGCCGCTAAAATAACTGCCAGCGTAAAGCATCGACTGGCAATCCCAAAATCTTTCGGTAGGTAACTACTTCCCAAACAGAGCACTCGCATCCAGCATGATAATGGTTATTTTAACGAGACCCTTACAACACGACGCACCGGGCTGCAGGGGTTAAACCGCCTCGTCAAAAGTAAGGGACATGTAGTCTATCTAGATACTATACGGCAACCATTAAAAAGCGGCAATGAAGTACCTACGTTCAAGCACAGGCTCACAAGAAGGTGGAAAGTAAGGGACATATAGTATACCTTCATAGTATACGGCAACCATTAAAAAGCGGCATTAAAGTACCTACGTTCCTCAAGCACAGGCTCACAAGAAGGTGGAAAGTAAAGGACATATAGTATACCTTGATAGTATACGGCAACCATTAAAAAGCGGCATTAAAGTACCTACGTTCCTCAAACACAGGCTCACAAGAAGGTGGAAAAGAACAGCAGCGACCTGAATCGGATCAGCGACGTCGCGCGACGTTCCCAAAAAAACGCGAGCAGCGCGCGGTGCGGCGACGTATAGGCGCGGCCCGCGATAACGCCAGGCATAGGCAGTCCTGGAAGGGAAATCTGGGACAGAAGGTGAAGGATTGCGTGCGGCCCAGCAAAGTGCAAACCGCACAGCACGGCAACAGGTTACAGCAGACGCCGCATTTTCCCAATAATACGCACGCCGAAGTACTATGTTGCTCGACACTGACGGGGAGGTCCGTCGGCAATGGGGAAATTAGTTCGTGCGCTAGATTTGAAGCTGGTCAGTGCCACATTGGGGACACGAGGTGCCGACAGACTAAACTCTGCACGGGTTTTCAACGCAATAACCAATTAACAACCTTCAGTTATTTTCTGTTGTACATAAAAATAAATTTTCGTCGGAATAGTCCTCTTTGCAGCGCGACCAAACGGTCACTGTGGGCGATATACTGATAACCTGCACCTGATAAACACTTGCGCACTGAACCAACCAGCGTACAAGACTACCTATGATGATCTTATATCCTAGAATCAACTTCATTGCATCTCTATAACAATGACTCACGTTCGGTATCTTCATCATGTAAAAACAGGCATTAATAGAGCGGTTATGTAGCAAAGATCGAATTACGCGTCGCCAGGTTATTTATAGAACAACCGCCAAGACAAACGGGGAACGGAGGATCACCTCGCAAGTACATATATGCAAGGATCCGCGCAGCAATTTACAGAAAATGCGTCACGAACGGTGCAATATCACAAAATCTGCCGTTAACTAGCATCAGATAAAGCACCTATGAAATACAGTACATCACGAGATCAAACACACGCCTAGTCGCAGAGTTTGGTCCTGTTGCGCCAGATCACAAGGAGCCCTTTGTCATCTTGTACAATCTGACACACACACGCGCAACATCGTCGTCTCGCCGTCGCACCGGGGCGTGGGCAGCAGTTTGGCGATTTGGCCACGACGCGCGTGACGACAGAATAGATGGCGTAAGAGGCGATAAGCGCCTTAAATAGAACACTAGACTGGAAAGAATATATTTTCTCATGGCGGCTGTGGGCAGGGCTATCAATTGTCATCCGCGAGCGAGGCGAAGAGTGGCGAAACTGTTTTCGTTTACGGTTGCGTATTTGTTTGTCTGTTCACTCAAGAAGAAGCAGAAGGAGTTGAGAGATCATCAACTTACGCCAAGAGGCGTTCTAATTCACTATGTGTTGGAAGCTGCTAGAAGACCTGCAATTGAAACTTGGCCGGCACGTCAGGTTTTATTTGAGTTATTTGTACCTAAAATTCTCGTAAAGGAATAATATTACTGCATGTGAAACGGCTACACTGATGCAATGCAAGAAACAATACGTGAATATGGAACGTGATAGATTTGGAATCGCAAAGTAGCACTTACGAAGATACAATGGTACAATCGAAGGAATTTCGGCAGAAAAATGCTCGGTGGCCTGTGTAGTGGCCTATATTGGTGACAAGCTTAGGCGAAAGTTTCATTTTGAGTACATTTAGTAGGCGACGACTGACTTTATTATGCTCTGAAGGAGCTTCTTGAAAACCAACTTAACCTCAAGCTCACTAACCATGCATTTTTCTTGCCAACAACAGGGTATCGAATTCCCTAGGATGGTAATCTGGGGTTATTATTATATCGGTGGCGAACAGGTCAGATCCTCAGCATTGCGTCAAAACACAATTATATAGAGCGCACTCATTGTAGCCATGGAGCTGCAGCGAAAATAACTTCTGTTGTATAGTTAGAACTATGAGAAGCGCAACTATGCAGCGGAAGAGTACACGTCGTCTTTGCTACGATTGCCGCATAAAAATACGCTGCTACAGCTGAAATGTACGCGGAAATTAGAGAGCGCAGTCACGCAGCTACGTGTAAACTATTCAGTTCTACCTTCAAATGTGAGACTACAGCAGCACAGCACTAATGCAAGGCGGAGGCAACTCTCATGCTGAGCCATAAACCCCGGCGGTGCTGCGTGAAGAGCATCACGAGACAACAGAGGTCCGTGAAAAACTGGAGGACGGCGGCGGCGGCGTCTCCAGCCCGAGAGAAAGCAGCAGCGTACGCTTTGCCGGTCGCCACAACCAAGAAACAAGTCGCGGCGAGCGGCCGCCGCCACTGAAGTCTATTAGAAAACTTTCCGGAAATGGTCATTCAAGTGGGATGACCCACATTACTAAGTGGACCCGCACGCTAAAGCCTACGAAGATGGTACAGTATAGTCGCTATCGGTTTCCGAACATGCGAACCGCACATACTAGTCTGAGTTGTAATTGGTCACACAGAAAGTCCACCAATATTAAACTTGCTCTGGAAGCGAGACACAGCACCCTTTCGCACTCATATTACAACAGATAAAGACTAGTTCAACAGGACTAAAGGTTAACTTTAAAATATACAGTACTCAACTAAACTGCAGGTATATTTCCAGTAAGCTCTAGCTATATGAAATTAATTTAAGTCATGATTTTAAGGAGAATATATCGCTATATATAAGTATGACTACTGCTGGTGAGTACACATTCATCTTTCCTTGGCCTGTGAAAGATGGATAATTTTTTCTGCAAGATCTTACACCAGGACACATGTGGCATAAAAGTATGGCAATGATAACTGATAATGTAATTCAATACCTTTCTTTGGAGGCAGAGGTGGCCGATACTGGGCGTGCGTAATAGCTAAATCTTCCTCTTGACGAACGGGGTGAACTTGTGGTTCCGAGAACCACCGCCACGACACGGAGGACGACACTCCGCTACCCACCTCCTCACCGACACAACGGGCAGCAGCAGCAGCATCACGAAGACAGGATTGCCTGGGCGCTTTGGATCTGCTGCCGCCGTCGTCACTGCTAACCATTTGCCAAATTTGGGCGACATCCTGCGGGTCGATGTAGCTCGAGGCATCGCGCGTGGTGTTGTGGCTGGAGAATGCGCCACCTCCTCCTTCCTCTCCCGACGATACGCCGCTGCTGGACGGAGTAGACGGCTGAGTTTTTTGGGATCTACTTGGGCAAGAATACAAATTCTCGGATATGGGAGTCATAGCTCTTGGCTTACTCCGCATATCGGACTTGAGAGACTTCCCAATGAGATGCTTTGACCGTGGATACGGCTTGGGAGGCAGCAGAGGTGCAAAGGTAAAGTCGACAGGAAGAGGGACATCACGCACGGCAGCATCTGCACGAATGGTTGCCTGTTTCACAGCAGTCGCCGATTTCCTCCTAGCGGCGGCTGCAGCAACGTAAGTATCGATACATCTCTCATTGTAGGCCGGGGTCAAAGAACACGGATTCACATAATTATTTCGCCGAGCGTGCAACTTGGGACTATCACCTTTGTGTTTAGTCCTCTTGAGCAAAGTGCTAAAGATGTACTCGTCCAAAGGATGAGTTGTGGGAGAAGTCCGCATTGCGGGACCCTGTCGATTCACGAGCGAAGATTCAGACCGCATCAGTACCGTTTGGTTGGTTCGACTGAATGAGCGTGACGACTGCCTCTTCTGTGGACGTCTTTTACCGGTCCTACGTCGAACTGGCTGATTGGATGGCCGTCGAGAGACGTGAAGTCCTTGTCTAGCTCTGTTCCATAGGCGCCGACAGATCCTTCTACCGCCGCTGCATCGCTGGCCATCCTTCCAGGCGCGTCTGAGGAGCCAAATGCCTCGGCCGCCCACCATCACCATGCACAAGCAGAGCTAATAATGCTCACACATCAGTCATAATGATAGGCAGGGGCCCGCACTGCCATAAGGGTTCACGTTAGAAACCTGCCCTCACACAAATCATATCTTACTGGCTTTCCCTGCACAGGTAAACATCATGCATGAGGCTTACGACTAGTCACCAGCAACTCTCTACTCCAACCTCAACATCTATAAAGTTAAGTTTCATTTCTTTCAAGTAACTTCGGTTGAAACTTTGTGTTTCTAGTTTTCAGTAAGGCTAAACATTCAAATGATACAGTGTTTTAAATGTTACACGAGTCAAACACGTAATATTTTGTAAATGAAGTGGAGAAGAATTTCATGAAGGAGAAATTACTATAGGAAAGCCAGCAGAAAAAGTGACACAAGGAAAACCGGGAGAGGAAACATCAACCAAAACAATCGCCGCGCACAGAGCACAAAAGAGAAATTTACTACAACGACTGGAACACAAAGAATGATCGAATGAGCAAATTTGCTCAAGATCCACAAAGAAGGATACGGCGTTGTTCGTGTTCGGATTTCCAAAGTCTTGATCGTTATTGCCCATTAACGCACAATCGCATTTCGTCAGCGAATTAAGTCTTAATTGTATAGCAAAACGTTAGAAAACGATAGCGCGGTGAGAAGAGATGCACAGCGGCCATCGGGAGAAAGTTGCAGGTGTGTTTAAGGAATGTAGCCTTGACAAGCTACAGCTAATCGCTTCATCGGGCACGTCTACCGCCCGCTACGGCCACCGCAACCCCGTGGATATTCTCAAGTAAACACACATACTTCCAAGCTAAAAAGGACGTAAACAGCAGCAGCCATGGCTATCTTAGTGACGTGCGAACCTCACTTGACCTTTAAGCCACGCATGACCCAGCTTGGTGGTATAGATTATCTGCTGGTTAAATAATGTAATTACTTCATAAAAAGATATCAGACTAATATACACTGCGTGCAGCTTGCGCAGTAATAATTCAGCAGGGAAAAAGTGTGAACCGTTGCGAAAATATGAGCATCGCAAAACAGCTTATGCAGGTATAGTGAATAATGTATATAGAAACTAGATTTGTACAGTATATATACTGCACGCCATAAGTTAGTTCTATACACAATACCTGAATACGATACCTATTACATGTAGCCTGTTTTACTGCATTGATCTGATGAAATTATTAAGACGGACATACTATTTGCGGTTTAGAGAGTACAAGTTTTAGGTCGTTGCTGCAACAAGAGACCAAAGGAGCAAGTGAAGTTAACGGTATATTATGTCATATTCTTGGCTCCTGAATAATGCTAACAATCGGAGTTAAAAACAAACCCGTAGTGGAGACTGCGATTAGTTCTCATCAAAGTTTCAGATTCCCTAACCATGGTAATTATGATTCCAATGGAGGATACACAAAGGGCACGCATTACGTATCCAGCGGGAGTAATGAGCCCAGCACAAGAAGAGTAAACCAGGAAAGAAGAGGAAAAGTATAGCAGAGAGGACTGGAGTAGGAACGCTAGCACTTTCATTGATATCACTGTTATTCTTCTCTTAGTTTAACCACCGTCAGAACAAAAGAACATCTGACGTTATGCTGTGACAAGTCCCTTGAAATCCAAGAACAACGGTGCGGCGTCCCGTTCTTTTTGAAATTCATTAATATGCATCGCCTGACAATGTGACCCAAGCACGGCAACAATGCCGAGTCGCGGATTTTATATGCAGGCACTTCACCACACTTGAGTGAAGTGCGACAATGGCACGGAAGATTAGGCGGAAGTCAACGACCTGACGGTGGTGTGAGATTGGACGATCTCACGACCACAGTCTGACGCTGCAAGCACAACTTGGATGAATGAAAAGTGGCAATGGAGGAAGCCAAAATCCATCTTTGATCCGAAACTACTTATTGCTTTTCTGTCGTCGACTAAGTAAGATTTAAAATGAGACATTTTTTCTGTAGTACGAACACTTTAACAGCCGCGCTCGGTAGTGGGTCATGGGTTGGCCCCGATATACCTGTACGCGACTTACTTCGAAGTATGTTTTAGGTGAGAATAGTTTAGGTTGGTTGAGAATAAGCAGGGCTAGGTGAGGACAGGTTCGGTGCAGCTAAAAGAGGTATTTCATCTAACTAATAGGCACATATTGGTATTATATTTTAATTGCAGGTAAAACATATACTAAACCGACACTTTTGGGCACGTGGCCCAATGTGAAAGTTGCCGAAGAAGTAAATGGCAAAAAGGATGCATAATTTCAGCGAGAGTGGAAAACTTTGCGGCATTTAGTTACTAGAATATAGGCCTATGTGTAGAAATCCAATACAGACACACCCAAAAATAGTTTTTAGCCACACTACCAAATTAAGAGCAGGTTCTGAAAGAAGCACTCAGCAGTGATAAGAAAAAAAAAAAGACGTGCGTCACGCATCGCCCAAGTTGTTAAGAGTAGTTTCACAGTTAGTGAAGTATCTCTGAGAAAATATTTGCACTGAATATTTTTTTCATTTTACAGATGAGAATGCCATTTGAAAGTCTCACCCTGCCGACCGCAACCAACAGCAATTATGGCCGCGTTCCCAGCGGGCAACCAACCATGAGTAGGATGACATTCTGCTATGGCAGAGGCAACCATGAGGACAGGAGCCAATAACAATAAAACTGGCCATAGAGCAAAAGGCGACGTACGGCAGGAAGCCAAACACGAAGAAGTGCCAAGGCAACCAGCAACAATACAAAACAATAAAATAGCTGAACATTTTAGAACTTAGACGGAACAACGCAAAACATGCAAGAGATAATACATTAGCCTACGTTGAAGTTAATGTTACTAAGAGCGTGATAAGTATTCGGTTAGGCAAGAAGTTCGTATTTTTAGTACTAACTTTCCGGTCCTCCAACCACTGTTCCTATATTTTTTTATTTGGATACTGTAGTTGAAACAGCGCCTACATTTACATCAGTGAGAAATCTGCTCCGAAGGAGGGAGGTTGTAACTGTAACACATTGCTAGCATTTGAGCCCTTCAAGTGAAAGATCAGGTGAAGTACTCTCAGCACCCTATGTTTTTCATTCCAGAAAAGGAAAGAAAACAGCAGGCAGTACGTGTACTGGAGAGAATGCAGTTTCAGAACGGGTGTGCCAGGAATGGCTTACTCGACTTCGCTCAGGGAATTTCAGTAAGAGGTGCACCTCGCCCTGGCCGGCCTAAAGAGGATTGAGATCGGCCAACTGGAAGCTGTAGTCCAACGAAACTGTAGTCTGACGACCAGACAAATCAGAGACATTCTCTACATATCCAACACAAGAGTGGAAAATTAACTTCCACTTAGATGACAAACTTTTTGGCCAACCCATTGCAATCGATGGGAGCGGTAGGCTGTCTCATGGAAGTAAAACAATACGATACATTTAAAGGTGTAGACGTTCTTTTTGGCGCACGCAAAGGAAACTGGAAATATTATAGAACATTGTAGGAAAACCAGAGGATGTCATGGGAGTGCAGATTTTGAAGAAACACCAACAACTAGTACTGTATATAAACAATACCACTCTATAAAGTTTCAGGTTAGCTTATCTCGGGTCGTGAGACAAACTATGAGTTAGATCTTTTTGCAAATGCCTTTGACTAATTTGCCATACATGTTTGACAGTGTTCATAATTTTTTGACAAAGTTTATTACATTTTGACACATCTCATAATTTATGACAAAAGAACACAACGGTTTGACAGTTTGACAGAACAGTTTGTCGGAGTTCTATCGATAAAACCTTTGACAATCTGCATTTCACTTTAACAATGGTGAAAAAAATATAACAATTCTGAAAATCGTTTTGGCGTAACACAAAATACGCAAAAGACTAACAAGCGTGTCTTCGTAGCGCCCTCTTCCGGCATTGCATGAGAAAGATTTGAATGAAACTAGCTAAGTTAATCAAAAGGTTTTGCAATTGTCAAACTATTTCTATGATTCATAACATTCTTCAAGATTGTCAAAGAGAAACCTAATCATTGTTGAACTAAGCTTCCGTTGGTCATTTTATTATTATCAATGTCAAAGTGATATGTATTTTGTCAAAGTGTCAACAAATGGCAATATGTTTTGCTAGTCTGTTATTGCAGGAGTGGATTTTATCAAACCGTTTTGAATAAAGTCAAGGCATAATGAACATTGATCAAATTGTATCGCACACTGTCAAAATCAGTTGTTAACTTGGTCAAAAGCAATTGCAAAAAGGTATAATAAATATGGTGTTTAACCTAGCTGCTGATGGTGTGTTGGTAATTACGCAGAACGACATAATAGCGTAATTTTGCCTCTAAGAACAACACAGCTGTAGTATTACACGCATGCATAGCGTTGACGCTTAATGGAACCAGTAAGGTAAGTCTGTGGTCAGTTTCAAGGTTCTCTTATAAGAAGTCAAATTGGTTCCCAGGCGGTGTGAGGCAACACTCGACGTTGCCCAATGGCTTCCGATAAGTAGGTGCATGGAGTCTATCGTGGGAGGACATGACCAGTCAACATGACGGGTGACTTGCACTGAATTATTCATCACGATTGCAACTCAATAGGAGGCAAAGAAATCTAATTGAAATGAAATCAATCCAAATAATTGGTAATTACAGAAGCAACAAGGGTCACGGCGAAAGAAAATGTGTACATCAGTCGAAAACTGTGAACGTTAATAGAAGAATGTGAATGTCCACCAAAAAATATGAATGACGATAGAAATAAATGAATACCAACCGAGCAAAAACATAGCAATAACGAAAAATTATGAAAATCAAGCGAATAGCATAGTCGACATTCGAAGAAAGAATAGTAGGACATTGTAATATTAGTTATTCGTAATATCTATGGGGCGGAATAATTGTGCAAGATATAATCAACTAAATGAATGGGCAATTGACCACTTTTATTAGAAAATGATGAGAGTAATTGTGAGAACACTTTGCGGCGATATGCGTAAATAAACTTAGCATTATTATTTTTTATGTAGCTTGTAATCGGAAAATCCGGCACGATGATCCGAAAGGCCCCTACCGACATTGAATAAATTCCAATGACTTTCCGATAGTCGACAGGAACTGTTGAAATCATACTAGACATGAAGGGTAAGTGATCCATTTAGGGCAATGAGATAGTCTCATCAAAATTCCGTTCACACCGATGGCACCACGTCGCCAGACATGAAGGTCGTCAGTGTGGTACATACAAAGCTCAGCCTTGCTTCCCTTACACACAGAACTGAGTTAGCTAAAATTGCAGGGTTCGTAGCTCTTGATCGTAAATGTCAGCCTTTGGAATGAGAGAGCGGCAAGAAGCGATTCGCTTTAAATGAGCGGCGGTAAACTAGGTTGGCTTCATTCGCTGACCCGTGAAGCGTAAACGACACGCAGCAAATACTGCGACCAGAGTGCCACAAGTTGCGCGCAACTCTTCACTCATCTGAATTTTCAGCAACTGAAAGCCCTAACAGCGTTTTTGGCCGCCCAAGATATTAAAATCAGAAATCAGCTTCTAGGAACACCGAAAATTTTGATTATGGATGGGCAACCAAGTAGAGAGAAGTCTAATTGTAAACGAATTAGAAAGAAGTGTAATAGTTAGAGCAGGGACTGAAGGGAGGAGAAAATGTAACCACTTGTTGAGACTATCTCAAGTCACGAGACTGTCACAGAATTACTTGTGTTAGGAATGAGTTCTTCGCAATAAAAAAGCTGACTGCTATGATGATGATGGCACAACACCATGGCGAAACATATAAACAGCTACATTTCAAATCACGGTCATATACTCAGGCACAAAAGCAGTCGAAAAGATTTTGCTTCAAAAGATCCGCGATGTCATTGTACACAGTATCCCAAGATGGACACGACAGAAAATCTTCTTTACACTTGGGATTGTCAGCCTACACAAAATTTCACTTTTTGACAATCTATTCTCAGATGCGCACAGGTTAAATATAAAATTCCCCGTAACACGTCGCTAATACTCGATTCGTAACTTCACAACACCAGGTTCATGGACGACCACAATAAAAAAAATCATATGTTACTCTGAATATTCCAAGCCTTAAAAAACTGGCTCCGAGACACCTTGTTCTGAGATAGTGCACAATACAAACATAAATTTTACAATATTGAGAAGGATGTTTTATTTCATCGCAAGGATGCTGCATCCAGCTCAAATCACACCGCAAAACTTCTGCCTTGGGTGGGCAAGGCAGAAAATTTCATCTTCTAAATTTAGGTTGTCTGATCACAAAAAATGTCACTTCACGACACGAACAAAAGGAGGCAGATGCGCACAGCACAGGGAGAGGCAATCGACTTGCGTGCGGCGGATGAGAGAGAAATTACGCTTTAAAAAAGTCGGTGGGAGGCGCACTCGGAGCGACAGGTACGCAGGCACACACGTGTGTACTCCACCAGCGCCTGACACCGAATGAGACTCGGCCGTGACACAGGCAGCCCACGAGGGGGGAGGACCTGCCGAACCCCCAGGTCGTCGGGGGACACGGAGGAAGGCGACGAAATGAGGCAATAATAAAAATAAAGGATAGGAAACACTGCCAGGCAGGCAAGAAGGCGCACAGGATTTATCAAAATCACGTTCCAATTTCGAGAAATACCACAGCTACTTGATTGAAAGTTTAGTAACAGCCACACAGTTATTTATCTATGACTAAAATTGGAGCCTCTCTACCCAATGCAGCCGGAAGAAGAACAAAATTAGGATGCGTATCATCTGCAGCGTTACCAGGAATCCTCGTATAGGAACAGCACACATAGAAAAATGAAAAAAAAAAATAGATTAAAAGCATGAACACAAAGAACGAAATGAATTATACACGTAGCTACCTATGAAATAAAATACGGCTGTGAATAATTGGTTGAGAGACAGTAGTGAGTACGGAAGTCGGTTGAAAGACGACTGTCATTATAGGAGTAGATTGGAAGATGGCTGTCATTATAGGAGTAGATTGGAAGACGGCCGTCATTATAGGAGTAGATTGGAAGACGGCTGTCCGTCTAGATGAGGTAGCTAGCATTAAACAGACCCATTGGCAGACAGCAGCCCAGGTGGCGCAGTGAACCGTCAGCTGGAGCAGGGCACACGCACAGTAAAGAGAAGGTGCGGGAGACGTCAGCAGATGTCAACACGAGGGACATCCCGCGGACACACCACAGGACGAAGCTCCATGGAAGGTTGCAGGCACATAGCTCAAGTGAAAGTGTCAGGAACGCTGGGCATGTCAAGTGAGGCCAACAACACGAACGGGTGCTGAAAAGTTCTTGGTTTGGCTCAAAAGATCGTATGCGGGAGCATCGATCATGCGTTTCAACGACAAGAAAAAAGCTCAGTAGTTGGCGCTATCTTCTACGCTAAATATGCGAGTTACTTAGGCAACTACCCCTTTAAAGTTCGCAGCTTAACGCTTTACCGAACAAGCGACCTTGTAGGTGTAACATATTAAATTTGTGGGCGAAGGTGTGAGTTCTAATTGAGTTCGTCACTGTAATTGGTTGCGAGGGTGAACTTCAATGCCGAGTATTGTTATCAGGCTACAGTGCTGGATGGTGAAAGAATGTCGTGAAGATCTTGTTTATTTACATCTTATTATACAAGACTTAGAAGATATGATCCAATAATAAGTAGCAGGCATGCTACTGATAGATGCAGACAACAAATACAAGGCCTATATCTAATAAGTGCTACAAGCAGAATGCTGTAGACTATGTGCAGTACTCTAATACTAAGTACTGAATAGGCTGACGCTTGATAACACAGGCGCCTTCAAATATCTATGATTTGCCGGCTTCATTTTGATCACCGGTTGGTTCCACCGGATTCGAGTCGAAAGTCCTCTGGTAAATTACGGTACGTTAATAAGAATAACAAATATCTCCAAAACTCTGGTTACAGGCTTTGACAGACAGTTTTTACTGATATAGGTTCCGGCCGGAAGGTCACTGAGAATTATGCATGTTGCTCAAAGGCAGTGTTGGTAAACCAGCACATTTTTGTACGGTGTCACGAAAGACCTTTTCGGTTCTTTATCTTAGAGGCTCTGACCTGAAGACAGCGGTGGTAACTTCCGCCCAACATGAACTCACATAATACAACGAATGCGTCTATACATTTGAACGTTAAGGCTAACACATTGGAATGGTGTATGTCCTAAACGCATATATAACAGTAGGTACGGCTTCTTCCTTGCTCTTCCTACGTCTTTTCCTGCACTCAGTAAAGGGCAATGCGTTGCTTTACGAAAAGGTCCCTAGGCTACGACCAATGCACCGATAGAGCAGCGGTTATACAGTAGTACACCGATCATTAATTTAGGCGTTATACTACAATCAAGCCTTTTCGTTTGTTTTTTTTTTTTTTTATCGGGAGCTGTGAGTTATACGATTACTTTAGTTATACCCTTACGTTATCACTAAACATAAATTTAGTATCTATTCCCATACTTTTCGACATTTGTGAACATAAGGCCTAATAATAGCAACATTCGTACATTATACCATATGGATACAGCGCTTAAGAAGTGCTCAGTGTCCCTGGCAGGCTCAACACCAGCAACGAATCGAACCGAATAAGCGGAGAAGCTCAAGTTCACGCCAGCTTCCCTTGAGCCACGACGGTGGCAGAATCTCCCTAACAAAATTAAAACTGAAAATAAAACGCAACGGAGGGTGCACATGACATTTGTTTGGTGCCCGTACACACAGTGCTCGGCATCCCAATGTTTACCTTCACCAAGGAGGTTATGTTTTCGTCGTGTTTGTCTGTCTGCCACCAAAAGAACTCAAAAAGTTATAAACCGATTTGCATGAAATTTACAGGGATTGTTACGCATGTTAGGAGGAACAGATGATTAACTTATGGTGAAGATATGTCCATCAGTTTGTTTGTTTGCCTCATTTTTCTCTATGCCATAACTCAAAAAGTTATGGATGGATTTTTATGAAATTAACATGAGTTGGTAGGTATATAACAAAGCGCAAATGACCAAATTTTGGTAATGATTCGTTTGTTCGTTCGTTCGATTGTCACTGTTCTCACTTTTATGCTTGTTAACACAATAACTCAAAAAATAACGAATGAGTCTTTATGAAATTTATAGGTAGTTAGTAATGTTGAAAGACAAATGATTAAATTTTGGTGCAGATCGGTTGGTTCGTTTGTATGTTTGACTCATGTTTGTCTTAACGTTTGTTAGCAGTATAACGCAAAAAGTTATGAATGGATCTTCAAGAACATTGCACTAGCTGTTATTACTATCAAAAGGCATAAATGATTAGATTTTGGAGTTTGTACAAGGAAAATTATGGTCTAAGAGCCAATTTGAATTTTTGCTATCGTTGCCTTGCTTGGCGGAGGTATGCGCTCTCAGAGTGCTCTAGTTTTGTTATGTTTTTGTAAAGACAATTGTTGCGTATCAAAAGATATCCTAAAGTGTTACCCGTGAGGTCAGTTAGCTTCGCAGGAGTCACAAGCAACATTTTCAAAATTATTTTTAAAAATCAGAATGCCGCAGAAGTCGCACAGCTGTGCAATTTTCCAGTGTTTAAATCGATGCAGCAGCGCATTCGGACGCTTCTATGTGTTTCCGAACTAAAAAATTGTCGATATCGTCTACGGCCTTACAAAGCCCCAACAACGGTGGGTGCTTCAGAGCAGCAATAGGAACGAACTTTCATCGCTGCTGTCCCATCGAGAATAACACAAACTACCCCTAACCGTACTGTTGGCTGCCCCAAAAGCAGTTGTGCGACTTTGGGCAATCAAGAATTCTGTCGGGGACCATACGCATTGGAGAAGAGAATCTGGTACACATGGAGGGCACTGCGCTGACCACCTCCGGCAGCCATGGTGCAGCATCAGCAGCCGCCAAGACTCTTATCTACGTGGCGTTGAGGTCTCCAAGGCAACGGAGCTAACATGAAGAATAAGGAAGTTAGATAGCAAGCTGAAGGACCTCCCGAACATTATCTACTGCATCACTATATCTGCGCAGCAATGGTAGTAGTGGAAAGGAGGTGCATTAGAATATGAGCGATTCCAGGTAATATTCGTGCAGTATTGAACGCAGCGCAACGATAATCAGCATAATAACAGATAACAACGTGCACGATGAGAGCACACAAAACTCTGCATATACATTTATTTTCGTACGTTGAAAGCAGGCTAATATCTTCTGTACCCCTCCTATAGATTAACAGCGCGAATAATTGACAGAAAGAGGTGATGTGGAGAGGTATAAATTACGTTTAGTACAAACAACCGGGAAACCTGCTCTAGTCGGGCAAACCGAGGTAAAGAAAAATAGAAAATAACAGCCGCAACGCCTTCACCACAGTGAAATAAACCAATAATGAGTCCGGATAACGTTTTCGCTGGTGTAGTGATGTCACGCTCAGGGCTCGCTAGAATGATGGCAAAACGTCAATTAATCCATATGTAACTCTATGGGAAGTTAAACGAATTGCGGCAATTGTACACCACTCTGACATTATTGCATCAAAGGAATTTATTGTTCCGATTCGAGACCTTTTTGGTTTACCGACGTCCAACGATGTACTGTGATGTAGCTGCTTCATCTCCTCCACCACTTCATTCCTGGGCGTTGCAGTGTAAGAGAGATCAATGCGAAACCTGTTCACGGATTAATTAACAACTGCAACTCTATCCAAAGTATCGAATTCAACGTTCAGCATTGAAATTTCGAACAAGTTAAAACTAACCAGATCATAGTAACATCAAACACAAGCGGGCTAACTGAGAACTCCTTATCTACTGTCTACCATGAGCTGTGCAATGGTCGCTATACGCACTGGCCCAGTAAATTGGGCGGTGGCAAGGGATCGGCGTAACTGTGTACAGCCGCGGGTGTAATTTCAACCAGGCAGTAAGGCGAACCCACACCTGGGGGCGTATCTCTGCACACGACTGCAGCACTGCCTGAGTCAGATGCAGGTACACGCGCGTGGTGAAGTTAGTGTCAGAATTAAATAGATACCATAAGGGCGCGCGACTACGAGAGCGAAGACATCAGAAGGACACCTAACACTTAGCTAACAATTCCAAAGAGCTTAGGGCCGCTTCACACTTGCGTTTTTAAACGCCGAGGCAAAAATAATGTGTCGCAAGATGCGTTCACACTTGCGATTTTAAAAGCCGCTGCTAAAGTTGTAAATAGGGTATATGTGTATATATATATAATAAACTTACAGCATCAATATCTGTCCCATCGACACTGCATAATTCCGAATCCACTGACTATTAGCATTTTCAGAAATGTTTAAGAATAATTTTATATAAAATTAATAAATTTTTAGCAGGAACCTGAGCCACGTTGTGGAGAAAAAAACGCTGCGGTATAAATATCGCAAGTGTGAAAGGTTTCATTTGAAGCAATTGTAAGCTAAACTTAATTGCGACGGGTTTTCTTTGCCGCGGCGTCTAAAAGCGCAAGTGTGAAGCGGCCCTTAATTCAAATCTGTTGAGCTACAGTGAAGGTTCCTAAGCATCCACGGAGTTACATAGGTGTAGATAATCGTAAGATTGAAGGGTGATGAGCTACAGCAGAGGTTTTCGTGCCCCAGCAGGACCACCGCTTGCCCGTCACACGTAGCCGCTCCTAGAATAAGTTCGTTTATTCCCTACAGTTAAACTATTTAATTATTTTTTCCTGCTTCTATGGATTGTATCTCTCTGGTGACCGGAGACTGTTCTACTTCCGAGCCAGGGAGGGAAGCCTTAATTGCAGTGCGGCGATGCAGCGTCAGCATTTCTCTCCTGAACGAAGTTCCCTGTGCACTGTTAAAAAAGCAGTATATTTTACGGGAAAATCATTGGAAACAATGCCAAGAAAATTCGGTTAGATTTACGGAATTTCGTAATTTTTCCGTAAATTGTCCAGCAGTCGGGAAAAGACAGGCCTGGTGCCTGCTTTTTCCCCAGACTTGCTACTTCTACACAACAGTACACACCGAAGCACATTCCGTTTTCGTGTTCCAAAGGCAAATTCAAATAAGAGCGCTGGCAGCTCCACAGCGGCAGATAGGTGAGGGCATTTGCCGTTTTATGCCAAACGTAAGTCAACAAACAAAAGCGACAGTAGCATGTAGATAAGAGCATTTCGTGTTCGCGTGTATGTTGCCCGGTCTTGACACAACACCCGTCGTCCTTCAAAAGTCCCCCGCGCCGCTGTAGTGAAAGGAATGCAAACGGCGGCCTGCTCACGAAACAGGATACTTCCATGCAGGACACCACATACCCGCATGGCCAACTGCGTCCCTCCACAGACATCCGAAATAA
>LQNS02000137.1:5519199-5530162 GCA_001587735.2 Parhyale hawaiensis
TCATTCAGCTTAAATCGCCCTCGTCGTGCAAATCGATGACGTCATTTCGACGTCAGATGTCCCCAAATACTGGGAATAGACGCGTTCACGAAACCTACGCTTTTGTAGAAGATGAACTGCCAAACAAATTTAGTGTTAGTGTATTAATTATTACAATACAGTCATGAAACATGAGCGGTTAACAGACCTGGAACCCTCTCAGAATCCTACAGCCCGCATCGTGGCACAACCTCGCACGAAACTAAGTACGGTGGGCACCGAGCCAAGGCCACGCAGACACTAGCTCCAGTGAGCCCAGAACAGACATTGCGGACAAACACGGTACTGCTAACTAGACATCGTCGCTTTAACTGCCCGAGTGGGCTGTAGAAAAGTGAGCAAGGCAAGAGAGTCTGAGATGAGCAGGCAAGTAACGGGGTCCTCAATGAGGCACGTAGCTAGGCTCCCTAAAACGGTCGGTGGACGAACCTGCCGTACGGCTCACGTCGGCGCGATCATAATACTTTAGGTGTACCTATGTCGTGGCCAGCACGAATTCATTATATTCCCAACTTTAACTTTTGCGAATCTCATGTCGTGCATTGAGCTGGCAGAACTATTTCGACTTTAGCTTTGCTCAGTTATCAGCGAAAGGTCTACAATCGCTTAGTTTCGCATTATGGTCTAGAGCAAAAACCTTGGAATTTACTTGTGCAGAGCTTCCAATACGCGAAACAAAGTCTGGGCTCCCAATACCATCGTAGGTAGAGGCTGTTATCTCAGTCTCTTCGCGATAAATCTTTGTCAAGCCGAGAAAGTCTTTCCTTGAAGCCTCCAATACAACGAAACGTTTCAAACGCCCGTACTCGAGCTTCTGTGTTTTCATTATCACACAACTGCCGGTCTGAGAGATTTAACCGGCAGATTTTCGAATATATACGGCCCTTGCCACTAGCAAATCGTATCTCTGTAGAAACAACTGCCTAGACACTCGGCTCCAGCTCCAGAAGTGAGCATAGGTATCTTAGTCCGCTTCGCGAATTCCTGTGTATCTTTCATATTTCATAAGCCATATTTCATAAGCCATATTTCAACATACGCGTGTGGTGAACCCCAGTGCAGAAATTGTGAAATGGAAACCTCTTAGGCTTGTGTCAACTGCAAAAAATATCGTCATCTCACGATAGTGTCACAATTCGTTGTCCTTTCCTGAGTTAGCTGAATTAATTCTTTTCTGCTTAGGAAACCACGGCGCTCAAACTCTCAGACATAATCGATACTCATACGCTACTCAAGTTTTGTCCTTTCACATTCGGAGCGCTATATACTTTCATGTCCTGACAGCGTTTTCTCTTATTTGTGTCGCTGCAATGCAGGTGTGTGACGATAGTTCCTTGTGGTCAACTATAAATGTCTGCGAGCCAATCCTCGCATAATAGTACCATTGTAAAATTGATAGAGCTTCCCCATATGTCATCGTGTGCTTTCGATTCCTACATTTCCTGTACATGTTGTTCTCATCAAGGCATACGCTGTTGATTTTCGCAACGATGCAGCCATAGCTATTGCAGTTGTGTCGTTCAATAAGGTATCAATTCTATAACTAATGTTCATGCCGCTCTTGATCGCTGCAGCGTATCACGTGTACAACGTGTGATGCTGAGGTGCGATTGGGGGTAATTACAGGACAGTAAAAAAAAAATTAGAAAAAAAAAAAATTTGACGACCTCCGATTATGCGCGATAGTATGCCCAAAACCTCCTCTTTCCAATGGTACAAACCGCTTCCCGATACCTCTAACCGTTTTCGAGTGACAACCTAAAATACTGACTTTCCCGTTTTTACCCCTGTCCCGTTTTTCCCCAAGCTACTACATATGTATGTGATGTCCAGATAAATTTAGACATGAGTTCCGTGCTGCATGTAACGTCCAATTCCTTTTCGTGATGTCGGTATCGTTTCACTCCGATAACATTTGTGCATCTGTTGCATATTCTATGCTAAAGAATAACGAAATTACTTTACTGGACGTGTTGATCATTCCTATTTGAAATGCTCTAAAAATAATACCTGCATCATGCTCAAACATGGTCTTGATAGCACTGAAATGCAGTTTTTGTGCCTTCTATTCTATGACTTTTATCTCTCGCGATCTAGGGATAATTAATATTTTGATTTTGATGTCAGTCTGCCATTTAGGCTGTTCTTGTATACATCTGTAACATAGTACGTAATTCGCTGTTAATCTCTGTGCAGCTCACTAAATAATTGGAAGAACAGAGCCTACAGACGAATCGCAAAAATCTACAAGCGTGTCTCGTCTTTCTCCTTCTCGCGACGAATGCCGCGACAACATAGGGTATGAGTCAGGTTAGGCACCTATTCTATATATAGCGGAACCAAACCTATTCTTAATCATCCCAAAGTAGTCTAACCCAAAAGTCTCGTAGGTAGACCAGATACCAAACCGGGACTGCTCATTCCACGCAGACTGATCGAACACATTTCATTCCATCGCTGGACCTGTATTTACACAACATATCAAAGACTTGCGTTTACTTACGAATGCAAAACCGTCCCGTCCGGTGCGCTAACAGCCAATCCTTGTACCCATGGCCTCTGGTACGGTATGGTGCCGTACGATGCAGATAGGCATAGCTACACGACAGGCCGAAGCATCAACGGACAACGTGCCAAAAATTGCCAGTTAATTTCGTGGATCAACACCTATGGAAAAATGTCAATTTGTTTTCATGGGTCACTAAGCAAAAACTACCAACTTCTTTTCATCGAACGATACGCAGAAGTAACAAGTTCGTTTCATGGAGCAAACATGCAAAAAATCCACATTTCAAAAGTTATTATGGAAAAATTGCGTTTATGTTTACGAGGAAAAATACATAAAAATATTGCTAGTTTTGAGGGCCAATAAGGAAAAACTGTCAGTTCGTTTGCACGGTTGAACAGGCAAAAATTGTCAGTTTCTTTTCACGGGAAAGCAAAGTGAGGCAGTCACAGCAGGTAAGCGTGCAAGGTGCGCAAATGCGGGGACACAGGAGCGTACACAGGTGTGTGTGTGTACATAAGAAGCGTACACACGCACACACAGTCCAGACAAACAGGTTATGGAGAAGCCATTGCATACCTCACAACGCACAGCCAACGTCGGACGGTAGTAGCCTGCCGAGCTGTCTTCCAATTCAAATACTAATTCCCTTTACTCTATTACCGATAGTAGCTGCAGCATTCAATGATCTCATTCACCTTTTAGCCATTAGGGTAACATGTCTAGTACCCGATGCTAGTAACCGTACACTTGGCACTATAAAACTTCCTCTGTGAAAACTAGCAGTGCTAGAAAGCCGTACATAGGCTTAAACTATAGGCAAAGTAGTGCCGCACCATCCCTGAAAATGACGGGCGAAAAAAATAAATAAATAAAACAAGAAAAAATGGTGGTGGGTTTCACATTTTTTCATTAAAAACATGTGAAAACCACCACCATATTTTTTGTTTTATTTTTTCGCCCGTCATTTTCAGGGATGGTGCGGCACTACTTATGTTACAGTTATGCTTAAGCCTATGTTTGGTTTTCTAGCACTGCTAGTTTTCACACAGGAAGCCTTTTAGTGCCAAGTGGACGGGTACTAGCATGGTGGCCGGGTACTAGACGTGTTACCCTACCAATAGTAGTTTCTGAATTCAATTGCCGATTCCCATTCCCCCAATCACCGACGCTAAAATTTAAATCCTAATTCCCATTAACCTCTCCCGGACGGAAGATTTCGGATTCATATCCCACGGTCTCATTCTGCAATTTTTATCGACTGAAGTGTTCAACCCGCCCCTCAACGCCCCAATGAAAAATCAACTTTTATAAAATTACTAAATTAGCCGCGCTGCTACAATTGATGCGAGGAATTAGTGAAGACCCGTCTTCATTTAACATTCATTCTATTCTTATAAGAAGAGCCTTCAAAGGAAATAATTTTAATTTGTGTATGTACTTTTTTGTCGTTCTTACGGCGAGGGTGGCGTACGCTTGGTTCGTAAATTTTAAGATTCTTAGGAAGTATAGGTTGCTTTTTAGACCTAGCATCGACGGACAATTTTTGCTAAAATGCTTTATTTTAGTTTGCAGATTTTGATAATGGCCTTGGAGACGGAAATGTTCGGATTTTATGGATAAGTATCATTAATATTTCCTTTGCGAGTTTTTACCTTTTTACTCTTGCCATTCAATTCTTTATATGCTTCTGGAGGAGACGCTACAACGGCGAACCAAAACTCTGGAGGAGACGCTACAACGGCGAACCAAAACTCTGGAGGAGACGCTACAACGGCGAACCAAAACTCTGGAGGAGACGCTACAACGGCGAACCAAAACTCTGGAGGAGAAGCTACAACGGCGAACCAAAACTCTGGAGGAGACGCTACAACGGCGAACCAAAACTCTAGAGGAGAAGCTACAACGGCGAACCAAAACTGTCGTCAAGGATGAGTGCTCTTTCTTTCAGTTCATATTAGCAGCACAATCTTCCACCACCTTAGGTGACACGCAGAAAAAAATCTTACATTAGCAAGCAGCAAAGCATTGCCGACTCAAATTAAATTTACCACCGCGTATCCTACCTAGCGATGGATAAGCCTTTAGTATATACATTAAGTTTTTTTTTCAGTTGAAGCAAGAACTACGGTACGTCAAAGGATGACAGCAAGTTGGAAAAATAATTATGTCTACTGCCGCAAGAGAACCATTGTTTCGTCGGCGTTTCCTTGATCATCTACTGAATTAACACGTCGTGAGCTGAGAGCAAAACATATATTGCGATGAATGGAAAAAGTTATAAAAATCAGACTCCATGGCAGCGCTAAGAGAAGCTGCAAATATCTTTGTTTGGATTTCAAAAAGGGCTTCAAGCAAGATGTGCATTCACATAAAGAGATAAGGATCTTATTTTCGCCATCTTCTGCAATCAGGCCAACGATATCCATGTACACACAACTCAATTACAAAATCTGCACTCACTAAGGTTACCCACTGGGGCGTGAGGCCCAGTCTATTCAGAAAGGAATAGGGTCTGCTAGAATTTCCCCCGGTGGGTTGGAAAATATAGGGTTCGAAGGCTAACAATTAAGATTAACAAACGGCACACGCTGCTGCTAATAAATACAGGGAGTCGCTGAAACAAGTTAAACCATAGAGCGCGTTAAGAATATTTTGGCTTCTCTTAAAATCAAGTTCAGGAAAAGTAAAGTTGGCACCCGAGGACAGTCTCCATTAATCAACAGTAGAACGATTAAGTTTAATTTGGATGGTAACAACCGCTAAACACAACTTATGCACAGAAAAACAATTCGTGTTTTCTACAGAGACAAGCTGGTCAAGTCTAATAGCTTTTTTTACTAATCACTGAACGCTCGGAGAAAATGGTCATTGGTCGCACATAACGGCTGCCTGCCCTCTCATTATTTTCAGTTGATATGCTTGAGAAGTTGAGAACTGCGGACTAAAACCTGAAAATAAACCCTACTAATCCTACACATTGCATGTAAGAACCGAGAGTATGCTTTTCTTATCCTACTGGTGCACTTGGCAGTAAAAAAAAGGAATATACAGCGAAAAACTTTACTGACAGTAAATCAGCTCTTGGTTGTTCAGGCACATAGTATGTGATTCTACTATCGAGTGACACCGGCAACATGGATACTCTTATAAAGTACTTCAGTCATCCACGCGAAATTAGCGCCTAGTTTCTAGAAGATAAAGAGCCGCAACTAAGATTAAAATCTCCGTCCGAAACGCAAAATGGCATCAATCTGAAGCATCGCATCTATAAGCCCGTAGAACAGTGGTTCCCATTGGGGGTACATATGAACCTACGGACCCCCTGTTGGTTCACGCAAGGACCCCCTATTGGTTCATGAGGTTTGACGCTTCTGGGGCAATATTATATTGTTTTTATCCCATAGATGCAAAAAATCACAAAATATTCTAAGGTCATGGGAAGAAAAATAAAAGGTTAGATAGCTTATAGCTAATAAGCTTTTACATAAATTGACTGAAAAACTTTAACTATGAAATAGTTGACCCTAAATAATACTGGCGCTCGATCACAAAAAACTTTGATTTTTTCAAAAACGGCGAGAACAGCCTATGCTAACCATCATTGAATGCAACTAATCATTTAGGGCGAGTCAAAATAAATTGAAGAGAGCTAAAGTTGAAAACTCGCTGTATGTGAAGCTGGGATGTCACGTGACTGTGACATGAGTAATTATATGTTTGGCGGATGTTATTATGCCTCTGCCGTTCTGTATTAACTGAAAAGCTATAGCCTGGAAGCCATCGACATGAACAATGCTCATTTAGTACATAAAATACTAAGCTGATATCATTTTAATGGCAGAAGTCTGTGTGCTTCAGAGCAATTTCACTGCAACTCTCACAAGCACCTGCCACTTTTAGCTCTACTGTGAAGTCTACATGGAAGAAGGGAAAAAACAATTAAAATATTCGAAGGGGAGCCCAGATGAAGAACACTGGCATCACATTATAACTAGACTCGTTGAATAAAGCAAGTTTCATCCGTGTTCATCGCTTCAAGATTCAAACTAGCTGCTTATGCACTTTGAAGTCGATTGCTCCTCGTATACTGTGCATCGTCTGAACCATAGATTTCACTTGATGCTCATTTGATCTATATTTACGTTTGTTCACGCGCAGATCTTATTTGTACTCGTCTTATCCTCGTATAGGAGTGGGAGGCACTAACTATAAATACGGTAGGTATATCAATAAACATTGATTGATTGATCTTTACAACATTATAATAGTTTGTTGATCACGCCAATGTGTATTCAAATATCTAGAAAAACCTCCGATCAACTTCTCTAAAAATTCAACAAAATATGAAGATTTTGGCTCTCATAATGATTATAAGATTTACAAATTTATTTTACTACATCGGCAACCCCAAGACCTCAATTTTAGAAGTTCTTCCTAACTAGATTTTTTTCAAATAATGTTAGCAGCAAATTGTAATTTAACACTTTCGCTAAGAGAACTGAGCTCTCCGCACGTATATCTCATAATATCTGTACATAAAAACAGAAACTACTTTATCCTTGTCATAACTCAGTTATGAATACTAAAAGTTTAAAAATTCAGAAAAGCCTAATTTATTCAAACAGGCTATTGGAAACGAAGTAACAAGTTTTAAAAGAAAATGTACGCACCACCGCATTTAATTATTCAGCCTCCACTAATGACTAAAGATGTTGTTAAAGAGTTAACACGTACGACGTTCAAAAAGTTTCGGCAACATAGTAACAATAAATTAATAGAGGTACACATTTATTAAGCCTCACTTTCCTTCAGCACACTTTCCCCTTCGGTTATAGGAACTTCTGGAGCCGAGTCAACCACGGACAAAGCACTCACGAGTACCGGCAAGCAGGTCTCCTTTGAGCTTTGAATTAATTTATTTTGGCAAGGTTCTGTTTCCTAACCTCGCAGCATGTGACTTTTGGTTAATCTTCAATTGCTGTGATCTGTGAGGATAAATTCAGAGCTGGAAACTATATGTGCTTGTCAGTAAAGCTTGGAGTAAATTGTGCTGGAGTGCAAGGCTCAATATATGTGTCCTTCTTCTGTAAAATTCTGTTGATGATACTCTGCAGCCAGAACTTTTGAATGTCCTACGTAGACTGGACGCCAGCATGTATTTGTAATTAGTTACTTCCCTCCACCAAATGAAGAACTGCTTTCATCTGATGACATGTTAGAAACAGCACCTACAGGAAGTGCCCCAAAGAGGAGGAGGGGGAGGAACACGGGACCACAGGCATTATCAGAAGGCATCAGTGGCATGGCATTGAGGTCCTAACAAGGCAGGGAAGGGAGCGCCGCCCCTCAGCAACCGAGCAGGGGGCTGTCGATGAGCAAGTTTTTCAAAGAACAGCAGGGCGACGTCATGAGACTGGTGAGAGCGACCAATTTGCACTGGGGTCCGCATACGATAACGGAAGCGATACCTACCATAGATGCCCACGCAGGGGGGGGGGCAGCACCGCGCTACGGGTCCAAATACAATACGCGGTAACTTATTTTTTATACCGTAATTTTAGGTTAAGTTAGTGCATCAGGGTCTGAAAAAAAAGAAGGCGCGTGCTGTATGTCACGAAAAGAGACCCGTTCGTACGGATGAACACCGTACTTGGGGGACACTTGAGTAAAGTAGAGGAATAAACATTGTCGGTACAAGCAGGGAAAATACAACAGCAACGTGTCAATATTTTCAGCGTAACAAAAGAACTAAAACAGAATAACTGAGCTAGCGTGGACTTCAGCATTCCTAGATGTGCAATCCACTATTTCAAGAGGAAGAGAAAAGGATATATAATATGCTCAGAGAAACTTGGAACCCATGCAAGGTGTGTTTCCACACTGGACCACCATGCATGCGAACGAAGAGCAAGCGGAGAAAGAAGAGAAACGAACGAATTAGTGGAAGAAAAGGGAAAGAAGAACATACGCGCGCAATAGAAAGCTGTCAAGCCAAGCTAAGGCTAAGGTAACCCATGTGTCCCTTCAGGGCCCGGACGCTCCCGCGGAACATGCGGAAGGATGGAACTGAAGATTAATAAAGGCTCTCAGTAGTTGGTGTGTAGAATAAGTACGGTACTCCATCAAGACTGTATCATTCCTATACAGATTCTACTGGCGCCAGTTTTGTACTACGATCAAAAGGTTTTCAGTAGAATCCCAGCGCGGGTTATTCAGTGCTCGTCACTGAAGATATGGATAAAAAACATCGCTCTTTTTGGAAAGCAAAACTGCTTAGGCTAACACTGTTCCCATATCTATAATGAACTGCGGTACCTCCCTTCTAGGGATCATTTAAGTCTGGGTGCAATCCTCATCGAATAGGGTATAAGCGACGACGACGACAAACTGAGGCGCAAACAGAATAAGCGAACTCCTTTCCAACTATCAAGTTCGTGGTACAGGCAAAGCCTACAGGACACACATATGCACTACAACTAAGAAAAGCTGAAGATGTGATCATACCTATCCACCTGTTCATCCGTAAGGCTTGTATCTATTAGCAAACTATCAGCTACCAATTTATAAGAATTTTTCTATGGAGGAAAACACGCTACTCGAGGTCACGCTATCAGAAAACGACTACCGTAAAGTGGGGTTACTTTGTCCACCTGGGGTAACCTTGTCCAGTCACTTTTTCCTAATTTGCATAATGTGTATAGACGCACTAATTAGTACATATGCAGTGCACTTCATATAGCTACCTACACTGTAACAACTCGTATGAATTGTCAACTTTTTACAATTTGAGAAAACCAGCTGGACAATGTAACCTCAGGCGGACAAAGTAACCTCACTTTACGGTACGTGAATTGAATTTTGCGTCAATCGGAACTGAGTTCATCGGTGTTTACCAGTGCAACCAAGGGGAAAAGGGGGGGGGGGCGTTGTCGTACGTAGATTAGGTAGGTACTCTATGCAAAATGGCACACAAACTAGCTAAAGCAGAACAACCATGGACGGTGGGGTCATATCAAGGTAGCTAACAATTCACAAACAAACTAGGGCACAAACGACAACGTGGAGAAATTGGGGCGTGGGCCGACATGGAGCTCATGCATGAAGTATGGGGGAGCAGTGCACAGTACTGCCACAGAGCGGGGCGACTCTCCCAATGTTCCCTAAATAGGGAGGCTGCTCAGGCACACCCATGTTATACGAGGAGCCCCAATGCAACCGAACTGAGACTTGATCTGCACCAGCTATATGAATAACCTCACGAGCGGGTCGTAGCTTTATAGTTGCCACGCAGGGACCTAAGCGTACGTAATACTAGCCACACAGAGGGAAAATGGGGCTCGGTCGGTAACGAATGCACGCAACGTGAAGTCACGTGGATGTAGTTTGTTGCGAGCGTGTAAGTGAGTGGATACGTTGTTTAAATTTAAGCTTACACACTACTGCGGTGTTTAAAGAGAGGGAGAGGTAAAGACATATAATATGGTGATAGAAACGTGCAACCCATGCGTGGGGGTGTTCCCACACAGGATCAACGCGCACGGGAACAGCTAGTCGAGCAACAAGTGGAGCAACAGAAGAAAATTATGAGTTATAGGAGTATGGAAATGGACGGCCGCAAAGTGGACCTGTGGGACAGACGTGGAAGTAAAAGTTTCAATAACTACCGACAGATACGTACATCGAACATAAGGCTCTATTGCGGGGCCAATTCAGTGGGTATTTCTGAGACTTCCCTATATACAGGTAGTGGGTGGGGCTAAGATACGGGCCGAACAAAATCTCAGAACTACCCATAGAATTGGCAACACAATAGAGGAATTTGACCACGGCCGAACTGCCTTGATAGAATGGTCAGACTATAGTGCGCTCACTGTATAACAAATTCACGTTGTCGAGCTGCGGGTGACTTTAGCACCTTATTTCCATAGTACTGCAGACCCGTGTTCTTTCGATGCGTACCACGTATACAGTATATTGATTACCGCTTCGATTCTTTCACCCTTCTATACATTCAACCCCATCCGAGGACCAACTACAATCTCGGCTTTTGTAAGAACAGCAGATTTGAAACGTCGTTTAGGAAGGACCGTGGTCCTCAGAGAGCAAAGTAAACGCACATTAGTCTTAACTGTCGAGTTCTGACATTAGCTCAAAAAATCTTACAAATGCACTGGTATTTAAAGAGAAAAACAGCATGGGACATAATTGTAGAATGCCAAAAAAATGAGGTACCGAATCACGATAGATCACCGCACTTGGGGGAGGGGGTCCCCTAAGTCTCAAAGGCAGTGAGATACTTACTGTAAAGTCTCCTGGAGGCGCCCTTGCCCAGCTGCCCCAGACCGCTGCCAGGGCATCGGCGGAAGGCAGGCCACTCGTTCAACAGCCGCATCGTTTTTATTGGATCCTCTTTAC
>LQNS02000137.1:5547460-5561078 GCA_001587735.2 Parhyale hawaiensis
GGCTAGGATGACATTCTGCTATGGAAGAAGCAACCATGGCTAGGATGACATTCTGCTATGGAAGAGGCAACCATGGCTAGGATGACATTCTGCTATGGAAGAGGCAACCATGGCTAGGATGACATTCTGCTATGGAAGAAGCAACCATGAGGACAGGAGCCAATAACTACAAAACTGGCGATAGAGCAGAAGGCGACGTACGGCAGGAAGCCAAACACGAAGAAGTGCCAAGGCAAGCAGCAACAATACAAAACAATAATATAGCTGAACCATTCAGAACTTAGACGGAACAACGCAAACATGCAAGAGATGATAAATTAGCCTATACGTTGAAGTAAAAGTTACAAAGAGAGCGAAAAGTATTCGGCTAGGCAAGAAGTTCGTATTTTTAGTACTAACTTTTCGGTCTTCCAACCACTGTTCCTATATTCTTTTATTAGGATACTGTAGTTGAAACAGCGCCTACATTTACATCAGTGAGAAATGTGCTCCGAAGGAGGAGGTTGTAACTGTAACACATCGCTAGCATTTGAACCCTTCAATAGAAAGATCGGGCGGTGCACTATCATCACCCTATGTTTTTCATTACAGAAAAGGACAGAAAACAGCAGGCAGTATGTGTACTGGAGAGAGTGCAGTTTCAGAATAGGTGTGTTAGGAATGGCTTACTCGACTTCGATCAGGGAATTTTCAGTATGAGATGCACCTCGCCCTGGCCGGCCTAAAGAGGATTGCAATCGGCCAACTGAAAGCTGTAGTCCAACGAAACTGTAGTCTGACGACCAGACAAATTACAGACATTCTCTACATATCCAACACAAGCGTGGAAAATTAACTTCCACTTAAATAACCAATTTTTTTGCCAACCCATTATAATCGATAGAAGCGGTCTCTTGGAAGTAAAACAATACGATACATTTAAAGGTGTAAACGTTTTTTTTTTGGCGCACGCAAAGAAAACTGAAAATATTATAGAATATTTTAGGAAAACCAGAGGATGTCATGGGATTGCAGACTTTGAAGAAACACCAACAATTAGTACTGTATATAAACAACACCTCTCTATGAAGTTTCAGGTTAGTTTATTTCGGGACGTGGGACAAACTATTAGTTACACCTTTTTGCAATTGCCTTTGACCAATTTGCCATATAGGTTTGACAATTTTTATCATTTTTTGACAATGTTTATTACATTTTGACACATCTCATAATTTTAGGACAAAAACACAACTGTTTGAAAGTTTGACAAAACAGTTTGTCAAGGTACTATCGATAAAACCTTTTGACAATCTGCATTTCACTTTAACAATGGTGAAAAGAATATAGCAATTCTGAAAATCGTTTTGACAATATTTAAATCTATATATGAGGAGGTGGATTATGTATGAGGTGGTGGGGGACTGGCAGCCAGAAGTGAGAAGATAACGAACCGGCGAGATGCGATACATAATGCAAAACACAAAATAGGCTACGCAAAAGACTAACAAGCGTGTCTTCGTAGCGCCCTCTTCCGGCATTGCATGAGAAAGATTTGAATGAAACTAACTAAGTTAATCAAAAGGTTTTAGCAATTGTCAAACTATTTTATGATTGATAACATTTTTCAAGATTGTCAAAGAGAAACCTAATCATTGTCAAACTAAGTTTCCGTATGTCATTTTATTAATATCAATGTCAAAGTGATATGCATTTTGTCAAAGTTTCAACAATTGTCAATATGTTTTGCTTGTTTATCATTGCAGGAGTGGATTTTGTCAAGCCGTTTTGAATAAAGTCAAGGCATAATAAACATTGATCAAATTGTATCGCACATTGTCAAAATCAGTTGTTAACTTGGTCAAAAGCAGTTGCAAAAAGGTATAATATTGTGTAACCTAGCTGCTGATGGTGTGTTGGTAATTACACAGAACGACATAATATCGTAATTTTGCCTCTAAGAACAACACAGCTGTAGTACCTATTACACGCATGCATAGCGTTGACGCTTAATGGAACCAGTAAGGTAAGTCTGTGGTCAGTTTCAAGGTTCTCTTGTAAGAAGTAAAATTGGTTCCCAGGCGGTGTGAGGCAACACTCTGAGTTGCCCAATGGCTTCCGATAAGTATAGGTGCATGGAGTCTATCGTGGGAGGACATGACCAGTCAACATGACAGGTGACTTGCACTGAATTATTCGTAAGGATTGCAACTCAATAGGAGACAAAGAAATCTATATTGAAATGAAATCAATCCAAATAATTGGTAATTACAGAAGCAACAAGGGTCACGGCGAAAGAAAATGTGTACATCAGTCGAAAACTGTGACCGTTAATAGAAGAATATGAATGTCCACCAAAAAATATGGATGACGATAGAAATACATGAATACCAATCGAAAAATATGACAGTAACCGAAATTTATGGAGGTCAGGCAAATAGCATAGTCGAGATTCGAAGAAAAAAATAGCAGGACATTGTAATAATAGTTATTCGTAATATCTATGGGCGGAATAATTGTGCATGATACTAATCAACTAAATGAATGGCCAATTAACCACTTTTATTAAAAAATTGTATGTGTGATTATGAGAACATTGTGCGGTGACATGCGTAAATAAACTTAGCATTATTATATTTGATGTAGCTTCTAATCGGAAAATCTGACACGATGATCCGAAAGGCCCCTACCGACATTGAATAAATTCCTATGACTTTCCGATAGTCGACAGGAACTGTTGAAATCATGCTAGACATGAAGGGTAAGTGATCCATTTAGGGCAATGAGATAGTCTCATCAAAATTCGGCTCACACCGATGGCACCACGGCGCCAGACAAGAAGGTCGTCAGTGTGGTACATACAAAGCTAAGCCTTCCTTCCCTTACACACTGAACTGAGTTAGCTAAAATTGCAGGGTTCGTAGCTCTTGATAGCAAATGTCAGCCTTTGGAACGAGAGAGCGGCAAGAAGCGATTCGCTTTAAATGAGCGGCGGTAAACTAGTTTGGCTTCATTCGCTGACCCGTGAAGCGTAAGCGACACGCAGCAAATACTGCCACCACAAGTTGCGCGCAACTCTTCACTAATCTGAATTTTCAGCAACTGGAAGCCCTAACAGCGTTTTTTGCCGCCCAATAAGTTAAAATCAGAAATCAGCTTCTAGGAACACCCAAAATTTTCATTTAGGATGGGCAACCCAGTAGAAAGAAGTCTAATGGTAAACGAATTAGAAAGTGGTTTAATAGTTAAAGCAGGGACTCAAGGGAGGAGAAAATGTACCCACTTGATCAGACCATCTCAAGTCACGAGACTGTCACAGAATTACTTGTGTTAGGAATGAGTTCTTTGCAATAAAAATGCTGACTGCTATGATGACGGCACAACAACATGAAGAAACATACAGTCATATATCATATCACGGTTATACACTCTGGTACAAAAGCAGTCGAAAAGATTTTGTCTCAAAAGATCAACGATGTCACTGTACACAGTATCCCAAAATGGACACGACAGAAAATCTGCTTTACACTTGGGATTGTCAGCCAACACAAAATTTCACTTTATGACAATCTATTCTCAGATGCGCACTGGTTAAACATAAATTTCTCCGTAACACGTTCGCTAATCCTCGATTCGTAACTTCACAAGAGCAGGTTCATGGACGACCACAATAAAAAAATAATATGTTACTCTGAATATTCCAAGCCTTTAAAAAAAACTGGCTCCGAGACACCTTGTTCTGAGAGGTGCACGATGCAAACATCAATTTTTGCACTATTAAGAAGGATGTTTTATTTCATCGTAAGGATGCTGCATCCAACTCAAATCACACCGCAAAACTTCTGCCTCAGGTGGGCAAGGCAGAAAATTTCATATTCTAAATTTAGGTTGTCGAATCACAAAAAAAGTCACTTCACGACACGAACAAGAGGAGGCAGATGCGCACAGCACAGGGAGAGGCAATAGACTTGCGTGCGGCGGATGAGAGAGAAATTACGCTTTAAAAAAGTCGGTGGGAGGCGCACTCGGAGCGACAGGTACGCAGGCGCACACGTGTGTACTCCACCAGCGCCTGACACCGAATGAGACTCGGCCGTGACACAGGCAGCCCACGAGGGGGGAGGACCTGCCGAACCCCCAGGTCGTCGGGGGACACGGGAGAAGGCGACGAAACGAGGCAATAATAATAAAAGATAGGAAACACTGCCAGGCAGGCAAGAAGGCGCACAGGATTTATCAAAATCACGTTCCAATTTCGAGAAATACCACAGATACTTCATTCAAAGTTGAGTAACAGCCACACAGTTATATATCTATACCTAAAATTGGAGCCTCTCTACCCAATGCAACCGGAAAAAGAACAAAATTAGGATGCGTATCATCTGCAGCGTTACCAGGAGTCCTTGTATAGGAACAGCACACATAGATGAAAAAAAAAACATTAAAAGCATGAGCACAGAGAGCGAAAAAAAATTATACACGTAGCTACTTGTGAAATAAAATACGGCTATGAATAATTGGTTGAGAGACAGTCGTGAGTATGGAAGTCGGTTGACAGACGGCTGTCATTATAGGAGTAGATTGGAAGACGGCTGTCATTATAGGAGTAGATTGGAAGACGGCTGTCATTATAGGAGTAGATTGGAAGACGGCTGTCATTATAGGAGTAGATTGGAAGACGGCTGTCAGTCTAGATGAGGTAGTTAGCACTAAACAGACCCATTGGCAGACAGCAGCCCAGGTGGCGCAGTGAGCCGTCAGCTGGAGCAGGGCACACGCACAGTAAAGAGAAGGTGCGGGAGACGTCAGCAGATGTCAACACGAGGGACATCCCGCGGACACACCACAGGACGAAGCTCCGTGGAAGGTTGCAGGCATAGCTCAAGTGAAAGTGTCAGGAACGCTGGGCATGTCAAGTGAGGCCAACAACACGAACGGGTGCTGAAAAGTTCTTGGTTTGGCTCAAAATATCGTACGCGGGAGCATCGATCATGCGTTTCAACGACAAGGAAAAGCTCAGTAGTTGGCGCTATCTTCTATGCTAAATATGCGAGTTACCTAGACAACTAACCTTTTAAAGTTCGCAGCTTAACGCTTTACCTAACAAGCGACCTTGTAGGTGTAATATATTGAATTTGTGGGCGAAGGTGTGAGTTCTAATTGAGTTCGTCACTGTACTTGGTTGTGAGGGTGAACTTCAATGCCGAGTATTGTTATCAGGCTACAGTGCTGGATGGTGAAGGAATGTCGTCAAGATCTTCTTGTTTATTTACATTTTATTATACAAGACTTAGAAGATATGATCCAATAATAAGTAGCAAGCATGCTACTGATAGATGCAGACAAGTGCAAGGTCTACATCTAATAAGTGCTACAAGTAGAATGCTGTAGACTATGTGCAGTACTCGAATACTAAGTACTGGAAGAAGCTGACGCCTTTAAGAAGCACAGGCGCCTTTAAATATTTATGATTTGCCGGCTTCATTTTGAATACCGGTTGCTTCCGCCGGATTAGAGTCGCAGGTCCTCTGGTAAATTACGGTACGTTAATGAGAAAAAAAAATATCTCCAAAACTCTGGTTAGAGGCTTTGACAGACAGCTTTTACTGATAGAGGTTCCGGCCGGAAGGTCACAGAATTACGCATGTTGCTCAAAGGCAGTGTTGGTAAACCAGCACATTTTTGTACGGTGTCATGAAAGATCTTTTCGGTTCTTTATCTTAGAGGCTCTGACCTGAAGACGGCGGTGGTAACTTCCACACGACATGAACTCACATGATACAACGAATGCGTCTATGCATTTGAATGTTAAGGCTAACACATTGGAATGTTGTATGTCCTAAACGCATATATAACAGTAGGTACGGCTTCTTCCTTGCTCTTCCTACGTCTTTTCCTAATCTCAGTAAAGGGCAATGCGTTGCTTTACGAAAAGGTCCCAAAGCTACGACCAATGCACCGAGAGAGCAGCGGTTATACAGTAGTAAACCGATCATTAATTTAGGCGTTATACTACAATCAAGCCTTTTCGTTTTTTTTTTATCGGGAGCTGTGAATTATACGATTACTTTAGTTATACCCTTACGTTATCACTAAACATAAATTTAGTATGTATTCCCATACTTTTCGACATTTGTTAACACAAGGCCTAATAATAGCAACGTTCGTACATTATACCATATGGATACAGCGCTTAACAAGTGCTCAGTGTCCCTGGTAGGCTCAACACCAGCAACGAATCTAACCGAATAAGCGGAGAAGCTCAAGTTTACGCCAGCTTCCCTTGAGCCACGATGGTGGTTGACTCTCCCTCATAACAAAATTAAAATTGAAAATAAAATGCAACGGAGGGTGTACATGGCATTGTTTGGTGCCCGTACACACAGTGCTCAGCGTCCCAGTCTTTTTGTTATCACAATTGTTGCGCAACAAAAGATATTCTTAAGTGTTACCCGTGAGGTCAGATAGCTTAGTAAGAGTCACAAGCAACATTTCAAAATTATTTTTAAGATTTGCAATGCCGCAGAAGTTGCACAGCTGTGCAACTTTCTTGTGTTCAAATCGATGCAGCAGCGCACTCGGACGCGGGCTTCTATGTATTTCCGAACTAAAAAATTGTCGATATCGACTACGGCCTTACAAAGCCCCAACAACGAAGGGGTGCTTCAGAGCAGCAATAGGAACGAACTTTCATCGTTGCTGTCCCATCGAGAACAACACAAACTGCCCCTAACCGTACTGTTGGCTGCCTCAAAAGCAGCTTTGCGACTTTGGGCAATCAAGAATTCTGTCGGGGACCATATGCATTGGAGAAGAGAATCTGGTACACATGGAAAGCACTGCGCTGGCCACCTCCGGCAGCCGGTGCAGCATCAGCAGCCGCCAAGACTCTTATCTACGTGGCGTTGAGATCACCAAGGCAACGAAGCTAAAATGAAGAATAAGGAAGTTAGATAGCAAACTAAACGATCTCCCGAAGATTATTTACTGCATTACTATATCTGCGCAGCAATCACAGTAACGGAAAGGAGGTGCATTAGAATATGAGCGATTCCAGGTACTATTCGCGCAGTATAACATAATTGAACGCAGCGCAACGTTAGTCAGTATAATAACCGATAACAACGTTCACGATGAGAGGAAACAAAACTCTGCATAAAAATTATTTTCTTACGTTGAAAGTAGGCGAATATCATGCGTGCCCCTATAGATTAACAGCGCGAATAATCGACAGAAAGAAGTGATGAGGAGAGGTAAAAATTACATTTAGTACAAACAACCGGGAAGCCTGCTCAAGTCGAGCAAACCGTGGCTAACCGAGAACTCCTTATCTACTGTCTACCATGACATGTGCAATGGTCGCTAGGCACTGGCCCAGTAAATTGGGCGGTGGCAAGGGTTCGGCGTAACTGTGTACAGTCGCGGGTGTAATTTCAACCAGGCAGTAAGGCGAACCCACACCGGGGGGCGTATCTCTGCACGTACACGACTGCAGCACTGCCTGTGTTTGATGCAGGTCCATGCGCGTGGTGAAGTTGTCAGAATTAAATAGATACCAAAAGGGCGCGCGACTACGAGAGCAAAGACATCGGAAGGATACCTAACACTTAGCTAACAACTCCAACGGGCTTAGGGCCGCTTCACACTTGCGTTTTTGAACGTCGAGGTAAAAATAATGCGTCGCAAGATGCGTGCACACTTGTGTTTTTAAACGCCGCTGCAAAAGTTGTAAATAGGGTATATGTAAATATAAAATAAACTTACAGCATCAATATCTGTCCCATCAACACTGCATAATTCCGAATCCACTGACTTTTAGCATTTTCAGGAATGATTAAGACTAATTTTATATGGATTAATAAATTTTTAGCAGGAACCTGAGCCACGTTGTGGAGAAAAAAAAACGCTGCGGTATAAATATCGCAAGTGTGAAAGGTTTCATTTCAAGCAATTGTAACCTAAACTTAATTGCGACGGATCTTCTTTGCCGCGGCAACTAAAGGCGCAAGAATGAAGCGGCCCTTAATTCAAGGCTGTTCAGCTACAGTAAAGGTTCCTAAGCATCCACGGAATTACAAAGGGTAGATAATCGTAAAATTGAGGGGTGATGAGCTACAGCAGAGGTTTTCGTGCCACAGCAGGACCACCGCTCGGCTGTCGCACGTAGCCTCTCCTAGAATAAGTTCGTTTATTCCCTACAGTTAAACTATTCAACTATTTTTTCCTGCTTGTTTGCATTGTATATCTCTGGTGACCAACGGCTGTTCTATTCCCGAGCCAGGGAGGGAAGCCTTGCAGTGCGGCGATGCAGCGTCAGCATTTCTCTCCTGAACGAAGTTCCCTGTGCACTGTTAAAAAAAAATCAGTAAATTTTACGGGAAAATCACTGGCAGCAGCAATGCCAAGAAAATTCGGTAAGATTTACGGAATTCCGCAATTTTGCCGTAAATAGTCCAGCAGTCGGGTGAAAACAGGCCTGGTGCCTGCTTTTTTCCCAGACTTGCTACTTCTACACAACAGTACACACTGCAGCACATTCCGTTTTTGGGTTCTAAAGGCAAATTCAAATAACAGAGCTGGCAGCTCCACAGCTGCAGATAAGCGAGGGCATTTGCCGTTTCATGCCAAACGTAAGTCAACAAACAAAAGCGACAGTAGCATGTAGATAGGAGCATTTCGTGTTTGCATGTATGTTGCTGGGTCTTGACAAAACACCCGTCGTCCTTCAAAAGTCCCCCGCGCCGCTGTAGTGAAAGGAATGCAAACGGCGGCCTGCTCACGAAACAGGATACTTCCATGCAGGACACCACATACCCGCATGGCCAACTGCGTCCCTCCACAGACATCCGAAATAAAGTCAGTGGTAATGCAAGTATGTAGCTTAGTGAGAAGAGAACGCGTCGCACGAGGGCATGATCACTGAGTTCTATCTGGAGAATCTAAATCCACGTTTCTAGCGACATACTTTATGTCCTTTTCATTCTTCCTCTGTAACATCGTCTTTATTGCGGAAACAAAAGCTTAAATTATGTATAAACCAGAATAATGGAGACTGTAATAAAATCGGAGATGATAGACGAACGTAGTTTGTGTGGACAATACGCATCGCACACAGGTCAACATCTTCCATCGAGTTCTTTGGACATTCATAATAACAGTGATGGCAAAACGCGGCACCGCGGACAGCGCCAATGAGTCTTCTACAGCTAGTGGATATCCACAAAATACAGGCTTGAGGATCAATTCATGAGCGGTTTTTTACTTCACAAACTGTATAGAGAAGTAAAACACTATAGCAACTGCTCTACGGTTTTAGAGAGATTTTTTTTTCTTGTTCTAGAAAAAGAGCGCCGTTGTTCTTAATTTAGTTCTTTTTGGTTCACTTTCACCTTGACCAAATTAAAATGGAATGTCAAGTGAACAAAACGGAGCATTTTCGACATCGTTCACCTGTTAAATTTAACTGAGGTGTTTAGGCCACCTTCTGAGAGTTGTATTCATCTGTCAGGAATAGCTTCGGTGGTCTAGAGGGGGACAGCACTTCGCAGTGGCGGCCCTCCTTGCTTTTCGTCTTTAAAAAGGGGAATTTAGAGCTGAAGAGCGGGTCACGCTATAAGGTCGACCACTAAGTTTGCTGAGAAGCAGCTAAACCAACTTCTTTACGAAAATCCACGTCGGACGACCAGAGAAATGACGTAACAGACGAACTGTAATAAAAAAAAAATGGAAACAGCTTCACTCGAGGGTAAGGTTAAAAAAATCGAGGCACTTGAAAAACACTCACGACTTATTCTCCAACCCCATTGACTTGCAACGACGAAGAGCATTTAGGACACCTCGATGTGGTAAATACTACCACCCCATGTAGTAACTACTACGCATTATCGTAACATGCACAAGGAAATAAACAAAGGCCAGTATCCACAGCGAGGATCTCTTCCATCTGGAAAACGTAACACACAAAACATTCGTACCTAGATTTCTTAATCAAATCTTACGTCTGACCAGGAAAACGCTGACAAACAGCTTGATTTATTTAAGATTTGGACCGTATCTATATACAACGCATAACACCTATAATGCATCTCATCAAATGATACCTGTGACTCACCTGGAAGCCGATACCACTTTGGAAATTATACAGTAAAACGCATGTTATAGTGAAACGTTTCAGCCAACGCAGTTGTCGACGAAGCTATTAAATATCAGACCTCCCTTTAATTAACAAGCAACTTCCTGTATGGGGGGAACAGCAGAGCCTTCTACCTGCAGACTCTCATTACTTTCTTATCTGCACCCCCTTTGTTATTGTTGTACTCGTAACTAGCATCTAATGCAGCACTTATTATGAATGCTATTGCCGACACGCAGTGTATGCTGTGCCTCACGAAGGAAACAATGTCCGGGAGTCCGTTGAACATACATATATAACTATAGGTACTGCAATCAGCAAATGTTGCAACAAATGTATGGGATATGTGTAGATAATACATAAAAGTGCATGATATGCACAAAGCTAAAAATCTAGAAATAACTGCAATCAACAAGTGAAGAATTTAATATTACGTCTATAGAAGCTAAAAACAGTAAAATGAAAATGATACACAGAGTGTGCAGTACGGTGGATCTTTTTGGAACTTTTTTTTAATATCAAAACGATCTAGTTATAAAAAATTGCTACCCTATGAGAAAAAAATTGTGCTAAATTTCAATTCGATCGGCCTTCATCTTCTGCTGCATCAACGCACATGTAAATTGAAATTTTGACTCAAATTCTACAAAAAGCTCAATATATATACTTTTTAGACTGGATTTAAATCTTTTGTGTCTACCTACAAAAGTGCAGTCAATAATTTGAATTTTTATTATTTTCCTGTCTCAACAATAAAAAATAGTACCTTTTGCTGCCTCATGGGCGTAAAAAAAACGTTTTTGGGCACTTTATAAAACAAATGCACACCTTTTTTCTAGAAATCACCAAAAAAATAGAAATGAATTTAAATGCTTACGTCAACCTTACAAATACTTTATATATAAGTATAGAAATTACAATAAAAATTTCAGGCAATTTGAACAATATCTTTTGCTGCCTCAAAACCTATAAACTTGCTATATAATTGCCCTGCAAAATAATTTATCATACGACAAATCTCTGACAACATTCAGCGGTGTATTTATTAGATTATAATTATTGCGTTTAGATGATTAATATGTAAATATGCAACTTTCGGCTTATTTATCATCTATTTTTTGACGTGAATTGGCGAATAAATACATAATAAATAACTCAGGACTCACCGCGTGAAGGTGGTGCCATTTCGAGTCCCACCTTAACCGAGTTATTTATTATATATGTATTTGCTCGCCTATTTATGCGAAAAATAGATGATAAATAAGCCGACAGTTGCATATTTACATATTAAACATCCAAACGCAACAATTACAATGTGATAAATACACCTCTGAATGTTGTCAAAAATTTGTCGTTTAATAATAGGACAGTTATATAGCAAGTTTATAGGTTATGAGGTTTGAGGCAGCAGAAGATATGGTTCAAATTGCCTCAAATTTTCACAGTAGCTTCTATACATTTATATAAAGTAGTTATAAGGTAGACGCAAGCATTTAAACTAATTTCTATTTTTTTGGTGATTTCTTTCAAAGTGTGTATTTTTTTAATGCCCAACAAGTGTTTTAATTGCGCTCATGAGGCAGCAGAAGATATTGTTTCGTATTGTTAAAACAGGAAATTAATAAAAATTCAAATTATTTACAACACTTTTCTTCAGGTAGGTCCACCAAAAATTTAAATCCAATCTAAAAATATAGATATATATATATTGAACTTTTTTGTAGAATTTGAGTAAAAATTTCAATTTTCACGTGCGTTGACGTAGCAGAAAATGATGGCCGGTTGAACTCAAATTTGGCTAATTTTTTTTTCTCATAGGGTGGCAACTTTTTAAAACTAGATAGTTTTGCTATTAAAAACGTTCAAAAACGACCCACCCTAGTATGGAGCTTCTCGTGAAAATTCGTCTCCCTGTTGTGCTAATGCACCAAGCTTTTCTTCATGTTCTTAGGCCTACGGGAGAGTTATACCTTCCTTTTCTTCTATAGAAGTTTTCAGCATTGCATGCATTAATTAAGGGAAATCTTGCAGCCGACCGTGTATGAACAATAATTTATGAACATTAGAACTGCAAATAATCATCGCGCAACGCAGAAATGGTTCACAACTGTGCGCATACCAAACTGTCGCGAAATCGTTTTCAGAAATTTAACAAAAAACGGGCACAGAATTACTACGTACCAAACTAGCGCTGCTTAGGAAGCTCCAAGGACCGACTTACCACACTCACAGTCAGCTCACCACGCCCAAACACTCACCTGAGGAAGAAAAAAACATAAATTAGTAACAAAAACACATACAGTGATGACACTAACCTGCATGGGTAGAAAAAAGCATCAATTAAATACAAGTAATACAGACGCATTTAATGTATTTCCGCAAAACAAGTTCATCCAATTTAGATACGGTAACTGACATTTTTGATCCGGTAATTTTTTTATGAAGTTGAACTATTTTTCCGTAATATTACTGACCTTTCTTATGGCAAATATTTAGAGATATAGTTACTTTTACAGAGCTCATAAACTGCATAAACAAGAAGTCTTCTCTGTAAGATGTTTCCCAATAAAACTTACGGACCAACTGTATATTTTAGGGGACTTCTTTCGACGTTTTCAAGGTTTTTCCCGTAAAATTTATGAAATCGTAGTATACTTAGTGAAGCAGTAGACTGGAAGTCAACGTTTGGAATAAGGCTGTAACAATTTTTGGACACATCTGACAGATTTATAGGATTCGACTTTTAGAGCTGGACCTCTCAAACTCGCTTAAATATCTACAGGTAAAACCAGTGACGGTGAGACGGAGATCTTTCGCTTCGTAGGGATATTGCCATTCAAAGTCATGGCAAAAACACGCGATAAAAAATGCGTTATCGACTAAAGCAACTTTGCAGCAGAAATTGATGAGTTGGCAAATGGCGATTCGTGAATATGAACTTAGAAAAAAGATTTACTTGGACTAGTGCCAAATACATACAAAGTCATACACGTGGATAGACCATCAGCATAGACGTGCTGGAAGCACAAGAAACACGTGCACAATATATGGCACACTAAATACGATGACGGCAATGCAACAGGTGCATCCAAAGAACGCTGTTCAACGCCCACCGAACATGCGTAAGTACAGCTTATCGCTGGCTCGAGGTAGCGGCAGCGCACACGTCCGGATGAGCTGTGCATTTTAATTGGCACGCCCATACACAGCTGCAGCTTCTCCAATAGTGGCGTGTGTGCCTGCCACAAGTGAGTCAGTGCCGCACTGATGATTATAATGCGTACCTTGTCGGATATATCGGCTCTCCGACACAATTTAACATAGGGCACTTAGCAGCAAACAAAATTTTTATGATTAGCCTATACCCCCCACCCCATAGGAAACTCAAACATTTGTCCGATGTCTACGATTATATCATAAACGGCATCAGAAAATACCGGGAAAATACCCTAAATTTTCGATTATACCCTAACAGAATGCTTAGCCGCCCAAGAAGCAATACGGTATTAC
>LQNS02000137.1:5574880-5585748 GCA_001587735.2 Parhyale hawaiensis
ATTCGCTCCTGATTCACCTTCCAACACTCCTAGCATAAGTCTGAAGGGACAATAATTATAATCTATTCGCTCCTGATTCACCTTCCAACACTCCTAGCATAAGTCTGAAGGGACAATAATTATAATCTATTCGCTCCTGATTCACCTTCTAGCACTCCTAGCATCAGTCTGAAGGGACAATAATTATAATCTATTCGCTCCTGATTCACCTTCCAACACTCCTAGCATAAGTCTGAAGGGACAATAATTTTAATCTATTCGCTCCTGATTCACCTTCTAGCACTCCTAGCATCAGTCTGAAGAGACAATAATTATAATCTATTCGCTCCTGATTCACCTTCCAACACTCCTAGCATAAGTCTGAAGGGACAATAATTTTAATCAATCTATTCGCTCCAAAGTCACAGTCTCACACTCCTAACATAAATGGCAGGGACAATGAGTGATCTAAGATGTGGGAAGCAAGACCCACCGACAGCCAGGGACGCCTCACGACAACTGGCGGTGGGGCGCTGCAGGGCGCAGTGAGAAGGAGCGACTCCTTGCATCACTCACAACAGGCGAGGGAGACGAGATTAATAGACAGAGGCGTAGCTCATTGTCACAAGTGCTGGGTGACAAGTGAATGAGATGGGGGAGCGGCATACAATGTGGGGCGAGGTGTGTACGTACGGAGAGCAAAGTGTGTATGTGCGTACTGCGTGCAGGCGCCCACATGGCGTACCATGCACGCGAGACATGCCTGTCGAACAGCTGTGTAGGGACGATTTCAAGTGCGCTTAGGCGGAATACAAATTTTCCCATGGTATGGAGAACGAGTAGGAGATCCCTGAATGCTGAATTTGAAGCGAAAATACTGAGAAGAGTATCTTGAAAAATAGCTGATACCGCAAAACTAAATATTGCGCTTTGAGGATCCCACTTAAAAAGAAAACTGATTCATCAGTTCAACAGCTAGTTGACAATATTAGTATAAGCTTCTCAGAGGCAGAACACATTGTTTCAAGCGAAGAAGCGAAACGAGACATGTAGTATGCCACGAAAAAATGAGAAAACTAGAGCTCTAAACAACGCGCAAAGGAATGAAAAATTGAGAAAGCAAAGTAGTAACACAATGAAGACTGCTAGTAGAAATTAGAAAAGCATGGCAGCAAAGTGGACAAAAAAAATGCTCTGGCCTAGCTAGGGCTACGGTAACCTGCAGTCTCAAAGGGCGTGACTCCCCATAACAGAGGATGGATTCGCAAATTATAGTCTGACCATTTTATCAAGGCAATCGATCGTTGTCAAATTCTTCTATAGCGGTGCCAATTCTGTGGGTATTTCTGAGATTGCTCTATATACAGGTAGTGGGCGGGGCTAAGATATGGGCCGAACAAAATCTCAGAAATACCCATAGAATTGGCAGCGCAATAGAGGAATTTGACTACGACCGAACTGCCTTGATAAAATGGTCAGACTAGAGTGCACCTCATGACATCCACAGAACGACTATATTTTGTGGTTGTACTAAATGCGATATGTTGTGTTCTATATATACAGTACTGACGGGATCTGTGTTTGGTCCTTTCAAGCTGCAAGCGTTTAAATCAGCCGCGAATGAGTTTTTTGTGGGAAGAGATCTTAGCAGAGTTTCGAGAGTCTTTTGGTTACCTAAAGCGCTTCATTCTGGGCTGGTGTTGGTTGGTGCTCGGGCGTTAGTGCTTCGATATCAAAACCAACGACCGAGCTTCCAAGAAATAGTACTTGTCCCCAAAGCCACTTTGGCCATCTCCAAAAGATTCAACTTCGCGCAATTCCAGTGTTCTTTTAGGAGCACCAGTGAGTTTTTTTCCGTTAGGGTTACGGAACCACGCGACATGCGATACACATGTGGCTGAGTTAAGCCACCTGGGAAACGAGGGTGACACCACCTTCCACGGCAAGTCGCAGATGGCGTGCACAGACACACAGAACTATATAGCTATACGGTACACGAATACACAAACTAGAACGCCTCGTGACGTAAAACCATCACCCGCGGTAGGGTGCAAATTCAACGCCGTCATTTTTTACGGCCAGCTAATTTAAATTTTATGGCATTGTTTACATCTAAGTCAACGCACCTGACTCCCCACAAAAAATTTTCAACATTGCTCAACTCCTATCACTTTTAGATTGGACAGACAAACATACAAATATATATACTTAAATCTTCAACGAAAACATTATCACCTCCCTCACTTCGTGCACGGGTGATAAATATGATTTAGAGAACTGAAAGATCTAATTACTTATGCACCATTTTTACCACGAACAACTAGAATTTTAAACTGGTTCCATCTTTGTTACAATAATAAGATAGGTAGTCATTATTAAGTAGCTTGAGCCTCAATTTCCGCTACAAAGACGATCTCACAGAGGAAGATACAAGCGACATATGGCATGTCGATAGAAACGTGGAACAATGAAAGAGGGTGTTCCCACACAGAATCAACGCGCATGAGAACAGCAAGCCTGGAAAGAAGAGAAAGAACTTACAAAAGCATCAAAAGGAGTTCGAGAATGGAAAGAAGCAAAGTGGGCACGAAAGACCTATACCGAAGGTCTAGCTATAAGGCTAAGGTCACCTATTACAGTAACTAGAAGAGTGCTCCGTGTATCGTGACACGTGTTCTTGCTCAAGACGACTCGATGATTCCCACGTGCTCAGAGTGACTGCTTCAGACGTCGTTATCTACCGTCATTCTTAATATCTCCAACTTCAAAAATCCCTTTTGCTGGGCACTTGTATACATTTAACACTCAAGGGGCCTAAACATAAGCACGCCACGTAATGATTTATTTAATATACCTAAAATTGCTCCCGATAATCTACTAAACGCCTCTGCGTCTAGCAACTTTTTAAATGAGAACTCGGTACCTAAAATACCTAATTTAAATGTACTATCGTGAAATATAATTTTGAAAATCTAGCAATGCAATTGTGATGTCAGCATCAGAACGTAGTGTGATAGTCACTCAAGATAATGAACACTAACTACATCCCACTGCGTGATCGCGCCAGAAACCTTTACAGTCTCACTATCAAATAGTCCGAGACTGATTTTGATGCTTTTATTGAGGCCGGTTAACACTGTCAGCCAATTTCTTTAAGGAGAATCTTTCGAATCAGAAATTACATCAACTGATACTGGATTTTCCATTAAACTTGCATGATCAGGAATCGTGTTAAACCTTATTGAACAGATACAATTGGGCAGTGTATCATATAAGCTAGTACAACAATATTTCGTACCGTATACAGCATAGTTATTATTGGCATAAACAGACTTGAGTTTATTTTGGCCAAGATTTTAGTAGATGTCAGAAAAGTACCTTCTTCGGGATAAAATATGGAGCGACGACTGACGTACATTCTATGGGTATCCTTGCTATTGACTTTCACCATCTTTCCCATTACATAGACCCCATTTCTGTCTCGCGGAAACATGTGGTTTATTGTATACCGTACCGTACTTCTTGAAAGATTAGAATACTTCGTGTGTATGTATAATATACGACAGTATTACCTATTCTTTGCATCTATACTTCTAGTATTAAACTGAGCCCTACATGTGCACGCGTACAATGTCCTTATGTGAACGTAATAAAGTGTATGTATTTTCAGACACAGCAGCGTAAAAAAAACTGATATGCGGACATGAGCGGAGGCAGGGAAGGGTCCGATGAGAAGCAACAGCTGGAGAGCAGCAAGGTGACAGACACACTCGAAGTGACAGCAACTGCAAGGGATCCGATTAAGGTCTTATAAAGAAGAGCTAATCCGGTAGCTATTGTCCGCAGCCCGCTCCCACAGACCGCACATTCAATTAATCAATACCCAGGCCACGTGCCGTAAAAAGATACGTTTGTGATAGGGAAAATGAAGCGCAAGGTTGCATGGCCTTCTGCGCTTCTGATTTATCGCCTGACACCTAGATTTGTACATAGAAATATTCCACGATTTAAATACAGTTTCAAGTTCCAAACTGTTATGTAGGAAGGGTTTCATATCAGCTTCATGTATAATACTCGTTAGAATTTTATGCATAAATTTTAAATTAGCTAATAGCCCGTCACTCCCTCACTCTTTGATTTTTCATTCCATTGATAGTGATATGAATGTATGCTGGTACATATAACTACCGCACTTCAACGTTCATGAATTTAGTAATTACTTAGATCAAATTCACTATATCACAACGAATGCACAAGTGGCAGCTACACAACGCAGGTCGGATACCGTAGTTCAATTCTGCTTACTTATTTTATCGACAAACACTAGTTCCTACCCACAGTAGCAGCAGGCAGTTGTGCTCAAGCCTGGAGCAGGGAACGAGCCCTAAGCCAGGTGAGCAATCATTGTGCTGCCTGATGCACTAAGCCAGCAAACTTGCTTGCTTTGCACAGCTACATGGGGGTAATTACCTTCCCATTAATTAATAGGAGGGTAGGGGGCGCGGTTCGTTGAACCTCCAACTACGGCACCATAGTTCTTTACGACCAATGGTCGGCTGCAGTTGGACTTACTTTTCTGGAGCCAATTGGCCTATATCTGCAGCACAAAGCAGTGCGTGTGGGTTTCCCAGGGGAGGGTGCAGGCAGAGTTGACTTAATCTTTACTTTACAGAGACATGGTTCCTATAGAGACATGACAACGATAAAAAACTGGTGCTGTACTGACAGCACTGCCAGGTGACATCGTGCGAATCCTCTCTCCTGTAAGGTATTCACTGATCAGCACCAGCACTGCTCCTGCCAAATCCCTGCAACTGATCAAGCGCAGACGAGACACATGCACCAGATCGGACAATACCTTTAGCCCATAAATTTAATTACACTATACTCTACCACTATCCGACTGAATGAGAGGATGAGCTAAACAAAGGCAAAACAGGCATGAACCAGAAGAGACACTGCCAGCCGACCCATAAATTTACTCTAAAACATAAACAAAATCTGTATCCAAGTCTCTACACGACTGAATGAGAGGAGATCTCGACATAGGCAGCACATGTAAGGTTAGTCCCAGAACCAGTGCCTCGCTCAAGGAAGAAACACGATAGGAGTATATTTAGCAATAATTTACGCCGAAACGAGCCGGTGGCTGTTGGCGCCGCTGCTGCTGCGTGTGGTGGCGAGCTTGTCATGTTGCCAAGCAAGAAACGTGCGCGCGCGTTGGATGGGGGGNTTCATGGGCGACACGGTGAGTAGCAGCTGTACAACAGTCGTAATTATTCTAACGATGATACGTCAAAGATTAGCGGTAAGCATGAACAGACATACGCATACTGTAATAAATTAAAGAATAAGCTCAGAACAGACGTAAATATTCTACTCATGACGGATGAAAACACTACAATTAACAGATACATATTTTCATGTCGTGAGAAACTGAAGGAGACAATAGCTTTATGTATAAATAAATAAATACCCTGCAAAGTAATTATGCAAAGAAAATTAAGGAAGAGTAGTAGCGATACACGCACATACCTTCAACAGATACATATAGGTACTATTATACTCATAGAAATATCTATATATGTTAAAGGCTTGTGAGGAACGATTTTTTTTAAACAGAGAACAATTTCAATAGAGAATTAACTGATGTCTATCTGCCTAAGGTTGCGATGAATGGAAAGAAGAATTTGATCTGGTTAAAGGCAGAGCTCAAAACATGGTGGCAGCACAGGAGCCGCTTGTGATGGAGTATGTAGAAGCTATGGGAAATTTACACTAGACTGGACAATGCCAACCGTGTGTGGAAAACGTTGCCAACAAAGCTACTCTTACCTGAAGCTGCATTATAGATTGGACAGTTTGTGTCTTTACTGTCAATACAACAAGCTCAATCTGGCAGCAATTAAGTTAAGTGATGAAGAATACACCTTTACACCTTTATTTTGTTCTCATACAATCATAGGATAGGAGAGCATTACTAATCAGATGATCATACCTGGAAACCTGGGAGGTGGAGAGAACTGATGATGTTGGTGCTGCGGTCCTGGAAACCTAATAAACTGTCCGGGATAAGCAGGAGGGCCTGGCGACAGCGGAGTATGAGGCGAGCGAGGGCCAAAATAATGGGGAGGGAAAGGCCCCAAACGGGGATCGTAAGCCTTTGGCCCAGGAATTAGTCCTCCGGGGCGAACAGGCTTCCTGGGAGAGAACTGTGGCCCGAGTTGAGGCGGAAGCACAAGCGGAGGAGGTTTGCCACGGGTATGGTGGTTGGGCACCAACACCCGAGCAGGAGGAGACGGCAACAGGGCGTGGGTGCTGGCCGCGTTACTGGAAGCAAGGCTCAAGTCCCTGGAAGTATCTCGACTCTGGTCACGAGAACCAATGCTGGTGTCGTGCAGGGCTAAGAGAGGAGCAGACTTGGAGTGCAGCAGCGACGGAGACACAAACCGCACGGGAGGGACTTCTTGGAGATGTCCAACGCTGCGCCAGTTGTTGGATGCCGGCCCACGTGGAGGAAAGTGCAGATCTCTGGGGTGTCGAGGCAGGTAATGAGGAGGAGTAAAATGGGGGATATGTTGACTGCTGTGATGAGGGTGAGTGGGAAGACGAACGGGTTGAATACCTGGAAATATTTTGTGGGTGGATCGATCCGAAGCGTTTTTAGAAGACGGGGGCGGCAGAGGCAGCAGCTCACGAGGTCGGTCAGCAAGGGCAGGATGCTCGACGACTGGAGGAAGTGGTTGTTGGTTGCGTCCACCTGGCAAAGACTCGAGATAATCAGGTCCAGAGTACAGGGACTCTTCTCTTCTGTAGACCACTTGGTACCTGTACTGGTGTTTGCGGCCTCGACCACTGCTACAGCAAGCGCACACGACCCACGGCCCCATCACAACACCACCCCATGCTATCACGCGCCCCTATGCAATGTGCTACACATAACTCCTCGGATCGTCCTTATGTTAGATCTCATCTTACGAGTCAGTCACCAACGACTTTCTGTTCGAAGGTTCACTAAGGTTGGAAGAAAACTGAGCACGACACACAAGCACAAAATTAAAAGACAAAACTAAACTATACTTCAGACGAGTTCGATAGAAGCTTATATTACAAACAGGGTTACATGGCTGCGATACCTGGAAACGAAAGGGCAATGTAAGACTATCATAACGTGTAGGCCTATCTTCGGAATGATCCTATACTACAGACATGGAGATTTAATTTGGACGGTTATGTCAGGAAAAAAAAAACAGAATGAAAGATACAAAAAATGTCGTGTAGTTACAACCACTCTTTCGAAAGCAAAGTCAAAACCACGAAAAATCATGGGATTTCACAGTTTCTAAAGGTTTCTGGAAATATCTAGCAACAAAAATAGGCTAATGGACTACAAGAACAGCCAAAAATTCGGGGATACTCTACGGCGACACTACCACACTCTATAAATAATTGCAAGTGCACGACATAAAGGCCCAGCCACAGAGCCAATCACGCATAACGTTGGCTAGTGCGTGATTGTCAGTCGAGAAGTTTACCATTTTTTTTTTTTTGGGTGGGGTGGGGTGCGTGGTCGAAAATCACCGGCGAATTGCACATGAACTACGTACAAATCAATGACAAATCACTTATAAATAACGAACACTCCACACATAAACTGCGTATGAACTATTTTGGGTCGCTTCTGATTCGCTGATGGCTCGCGAACAACTAGTGTCACTATCGCATCCGCTCCCCAAGTTTCGTTCCAGCAGCCGAAGGCAGTTCTTGCGTGCGAACAACCGCTAACAGTGCACGCATATGTAACGCACTGCCCGCGCGATTCATCGGTGCTGTGCGTAATTCATAACTTTTTCTGATATGGAGCATCAAAAGCTGTCAGTGAATGTTCGTCGCATCGGGTTTGTGCACGATTCCAGGTTTTGAGCTGCTCAAAAATCGGGATCACGCACAAGTATACGCGATTGTGCGCCATTTAAACGTCATTCATGGTAATTAGCGAAGTTTTGATGCGGACAATGCGCGACATATGCGCGGTCCGTTAGTAGTTGTTCGCAAGAAATTTACCGCTAACACGCACGTTGATGACTTTTCACTTACAAAAACGCATAAAAACTTATGAAAAACTCAAGAACCACTTATGTATAACTAACAACTCGCGTATGATTTTTTCCGTAATAAAGCAACCTTTTCTTTTAATTTCTGTCAATCTTATCCTTGTTGCTAAGGGGCACACATCCAGCATGAACCCCCAAAAAAGAGATATCTCGGTGTTCTTGATCCAGAAACAGAATGATCAGCTGCTGCAACTTCATCAGAATCTGATGCTGGCCAGGAGAAGAAGAAGGAGGAGGAGGAGGAGGAGAAGACAGATCAGGAACGTGTGGGTGAGAGACTGGATCACTAGAAGACCAGAGCAGGGCTTGTATGATCGCCTGTTGGTGGAGCTCCGGAATGAAGACCCAAGATCTTTCCAGAACTTCATGCGTATGCCTCCTGCCAAGCTTGATGAGATTGTCCGGATGCTGACCCCCAAGACTACCAAGAAGACAACCAACTGGAGGGCTCCCCTTGATACAGGTGTGTAGCTATCCATTACCCTTCAACTGGCATCTGGATCCAGCTACCATGATATGCAGTATGCCTGGAGGGTCCCCCACAACTCTAACAGCCTGTTTGGCAGAGAAGTTTGCCAGGCCATCATAGAAGCATACATTGAGGAGCAGACGTTACCTCCAACCACTGAAGAAGGCTGGCTACAACTGGCAAATAACTGGTGCAAGAGGTGGAACTTCCCTACGTCATCGGTGCTGTTGATGGCAAACACGTGGCATGCAAAGCTCCCTCTGATTCTGGATGTGAGTGCTACAATTACAAAGTCTTCTTCAGTATCATCCTGTTTTGCCTTGGCAGTGTCTGATTACGAGTTCTCGTGGGTGGACGTGTCCGGTAATGGCTCTGCTTCAGATGCTCAAATCCACAACAGTGAGCCGAGAGAACACTGAGAACAACTGCATCATGGAGTGGCCAATGGCAACAGCCAGTGCCTTTGCCTAATGACACTCAAAATGAGCCCAACTTCCTGGTGGGAGACGATGCCTTCAGCCTGAGGACCTACCTGATGAAGCCCTACAGCACTAAGAAGTTTGACCAGGAGTACAGAATCTAAAACTCCTGGCTGTCAAGATGCAAAAAAGTAGTGAAGAACAATTTTGACATCTTGGCCAATAGATTCAAAGTTCTTCTGAGCACCATGAACCATCACCCGAGACTGCCAGACTGATTGTCCAGGCCTGATTGTCATTGATTTATACGTAGTTCAGGCGCAATTCGTTTGTGATTTTCGATCACGCACACCCCACGAAATTGTCAATGTCTTCACTGACAATCACGAACAAGCCAACTTTATACGTGATTTACGCACGATCGGCTGTGTGACTGGGCCATCACAGCTCAAAACCTGGAATCAAGTACAAATCCGATGTGACGAACATCCGCTGACAGCTACTGATGCTCCACGTCAGAAAAACTTGTGAATTACGCACAACACCTATGAATCGCGCACACCAAAAATATCTTCGCAATCCATGCGAAAATGTAAGTTTTGGTTGTGCGACTGGGCCTTAAACTGTTCGGGATTGGCATCGGAGATCAAGTGCCAAGAGTACCTAGCCGATACCTGTCAGACGCCGAGGGGTACGTACCACGCTTGGCCAAACGCTGCCGTAGGCACCCATTCCAAAGAAGCTCAAGACGGCGTGCATATGCATAAAAAAAAAAAAAAAAACAATCATGGAAGGACACACTTGTGGTATATTTGCAGACCACTGTTTTCAAGGAAATACTTATAGTTTAATTGCAAAAATGGAAGTGAGGTCCGAAAGCCAACAGCTTCGAAACTTGAGCGTCTCGGTACAAAACAACTAATAGTGATCCAAAGGAAGGAAGATCTAACCACAACCGAAAGCATGAAAAAAGGTCGTTCTGAATCGCGCTTTGTAAAATAGTCCTTTCCAAGCAACCAAAACACACTGACATCTGATATGCCAAGATGAAGCTTCTTGAAGGATATCACTAGAAATGGATCGACATTATCGTTGCGGCTACTTTTGGTATCGGTACCTACGTCTCAAGAAGAGAATTCACTATCGAGTTACAAGACGCCATAAAAAAAAACTGTACCGAGGCCACCGTCACTCGATGCCTACCAACATGCAGAAGTTACAGGAAGATCAATACTAGCATACACTTAAAATAGCGTTATCCCCACACCAGCACTCCTTCTCGTGCGCAGTCAGGAGAAATTTTCCTTTGCGTGTACTGCACGGGCCAGGTTACGGCTGTAATGACGTCACTGAAAAAAGGTCGGTACCCAGTGAATGACGTGGGGACAGGAGACTATACACCATTTGGGGATAGTTTCCCTCAGGGGAGTTATGATCCGAAGGGAGAGGATCTTCAACCGATCCTGTGATTTTTTTCGTTTTACTGTAGTTTTATTCCAGTCTGTAAATCTAAAATCAGTTACCCCAAAAAAAGCAGCGCCAGGGGAACCTCTTGGTGTTTATGCTTTTGCCCCCCCCCCAGACATTAGGTAATCGCACGTAAAAATCCGATATACAATGCCAAATTTTTTATGGAATAGTTTGCTTGTAATAACAACAACTGAATACTTCCACTAAGCGGAGAGCTAAAGGGCTACAACAGGCCACGTGTACCTCGGTGACTCGCGGCTGTATCGCAAGACCCAACCCGCGGCTGTATCGCAATACCCAACCCGCGGCTGTATCGCAAGACCCAACCCGCGGCTGTATCGCAAGACCCAACCCGCGGCTGTATCGCAAGACCCAACCCGCGGCTGTATCGCAAGACCCGACTTGCGGCTGTATCGC
>LQNS02000137.1:5598979-5628528 GCA_001587735.2 Parhyale hawaiensis
CCCAAGCGCCAAGCGACTCATCCCAAGCGCCAAGCGACTCATCCCAAGCGCCAAGCGACTCATCCCAAGCGCCAAGCGACTCATCCCAAGCGCCAAGCGACTCATCCCAGGCGCCAAACGACTCATCCCAAGTCCCCTATGACCCATCATAATCCCCTAAGAAGCCAGACCACACCTAACGACCGGCACAATGACTGCCACCGGACTGGTGGAGAACCCAGCAGGCCCGACACCAGCGGCAGGTAGCGAGTAGAAGAGAGGCTCTCACGCTTGGGTGGTCAGGTATGCAGCCGTGTCACTGCCACTTAATCGATGCTCTCTTATCGCCACCGTTAACACGCAATCAATCTCCCGCTCAATGGGCGGCATCTCCAAATCTTTGGGGTCCAACAATGCACCAGGAGATGATCGAACACCGCATTTATTTGTATCTGAGTACGAAGTCCCGCATAGCCTAAATGGTATGCACAATCAGTGGTTTGACATGCAAATGCATGGACTACACTATATGTATAGTGAGGTCCATGGTAGATTTTAATTGTTCTTATTTATTAAGATGTTCAGTCGAAGTAATTACAATTTTAAAAATCGTTTCAGTATCCATGACAGCTGTAATGTTTCATATTGTGGCCTGAAGTAATAAATCGGCATAGTTTGTACGTGTGATCGAGTTGTGAGATAAATGTTCAGTATGAACAGTACGGGAAGAGTCTTAAGAACAAATTTCCTTCGTTACTCTCGTTGGTGAAACATCGGTGGTGGCAGGTCGGCACTGTAATTAGCTTTATGATGCTTCTTATTTTAAATCCAGCTTAGAAAAGCAGACGTTGTTGCCGGATGGGTGTTTCTTGCATCCAAGTGTCATCTTCTGAAGCAGGTTATCAAACAGTGTTTTGTGTTTAACTTATTACTCCAAAGAAACTATTCAGTCCCGTTTTGGATAATGCTACTTCTCAAAAATTGCTGTTCGAAAGAGGATGGTTAAGGGTTAACAACATTAGTCACTAAGCAACTTTACCTAAGAGAGAAGTGTTACCCCTCAGCAAGATGGAACGTTTCGTGCCCAACGTAAACGTCACTAACTTTCAGCTGGCTTGCGTTTCTTCACTGCAAATGCTGTTTATTTATTTTTTTTTCTTTTTGCCTGCAGTTATGGCGCTAAAAAGGCTATGCCAAATAGTCCCACTCCGAAGTAACATGATTGCCATGCAATTTTCGGTGCAATATCCCTTCAAAATGCTCATTAGCCCATTGCAAACATTTGACAACGTTACTAATAGCGCTTCATTAATAGCATTTAATTAAACAACTGAGCTAACATTCAACAACAGTTCATCAATCAGTTAAGGCAAAAGACCGGCCGTATTTTGGCCCTTTTCGCCCCATAAAAACGTTGGCAGCCGGGACGCCATTATCGACACTTCGTAACCAATAAGCGCCTACAAAAAGGGCAAGAAAAAGAGTTGGGGCGGCGATGCACCGAGCATCTGACAAGGGAGGGGTGACCGCATTCCTGTAAGAGGTGCCGGCGTATACATGTGTGAGTGCCAGGAAGAAAGGTCGCTCCCAGGCCCAACACGGCTACAGTGTGTCGAAATTGGGAACAGCTCCGGCACGGTACTCAGTGGCTTTCTAACACGGCAGAATACGGTAAGAGCAAGCTGGAATGCCATTCAAAAACCTACCCCAGTGGCACGCAGTAGCGGTATGTAGGATCACACCATGTCTTCGATACGTAAACCCATCGTAACGAGCCGACTCAAGTATCGAGTCATCAACATGTATGACACCTTAGGTAAGGGTGAAGACGAATACCTAAACCCGAAGTTGTGAACACCTCGGGCTCTCCCAGGCCGCGACCCGCCAAGTCCTACCGTAGCGGACGACACACACACACTTCCATCACTGCCGTCGTCACAATGAGAGGAGCAGCAAAATGAAATGTGGAAGGACTAATACGTACCCACACAAAGACATGATGACAACAGTGGATCCTCGTGGATACTCCGCTTGCTCTATAAATCTAATCATACCTGCTATATATAAATAACTACGCTTCCAAAAACCAATGGCTGCAATCTTTAAGAAAGAATATAGATTGCTGTTATATATATCCATATTAAAACTACGTAGTACAACACACAACACCATAATAAATCAGAAAAGCACTCTGAGATAGAGCGCATTCTCCCACAAAATAAGGCAATGTTAACGAAATATTCAAAATAATCTTAAAACAAGCTTTCCTTTTAAGTATTCCCAATATTTGGCCAAATGGGCATTGTGCTGTATAACATTGACCACCATAACTTGGTCATTTATTTTTGCCTTTCAGCATTTCTAATAATTCCGGCAAATTTCACAAAGAACCGTCTATACTTTTTTGGACCATATGACTGATGAACAAAAAACAAGATTGGAACAGACAGACGAACTGGCAGATCATCACCTAAAATGATCAGTTGCTCTTCGTACTGTTCCCAATAATTCATGCAATTTGATGAAGATCCGTTCATGACTGTTCAAGTTCTGTCACCAAAAAAGCACGGCACAGCTACAAACAAATAGTTGAACTGCTCTTCACCAAAAGTTATCGTTTGTTTTTCCTAACATAGCGATATTACACAACAATGCCTGTAAAAAGATCCGTCCCTAACTTTTTGAGTTATCTTTGTGACAGGCAAACTCCTTGGCGGAGGCTAAAATCAACTTAACCTTCATTAAAACGATAAAAATCTGCTCATCAAAAAAGCTCTACTGAATCCAAAGAATGTCAACTATACGTGGCGATTCAAACAAATCTATTCTTGGTACAGCATCAATTTTTGTTCATCGCTCTAGGGCTAAGCAGCTGAAGCACGAGTACCTGGTCACTTTGCGTACTCCTGCGAACAATGCGCGCCAAGCACTACTGCGCTCGCTGAGGACTGCCGTAACCCAATACTGCCGACACGGAGGCCACAAATACTGCGTGTTACCACACACGGCGGGGACACGAACTGCAACGGACCGCAGTGCAACCCAACCGCCACCACACGCCAACCTACTGCATTCCAAATTCAAAAGTTTTATATAGCAAGGTGTTAACTATGAGGTTGAAGAAACAAGTATTTTTGAAGCTTGCTTTTTATGCGATGTATTTGGTCATTTTCTAAAAATGTAAACATTCTTTTCCGCTTCGTCCAATTATAATTATTTTAGAATTACTGTTATTTCAGACGGACCGAACGGTCCATCCACACCTTACTTAGCTACTAAGAAATTAGATTTATAGTAGGAAAATCCTTTCTAGCTCAAAACTGAACTTTGAATATTACCACAACGTACGGTTACTGTTCACGAAACTTTGGCATTCCTGTGAATAAAGCGCTGAGTGACCCCGACCTAACACTGAGCAGTCACTGCAATGAACTGCAGCGCCCAGGATCCACTTCTCTGCGTCGTAATCATTTTGAAGTCAAATACTGCAAGATATTTTAAAATAACAGGTAACGTAGGCATCTAATCTACCATAATAAGAATAATCAAGGGAGGCACCCAACGCACAGGGCATTGAAGTGGCATACGCGAGTAGCGTCAAGAACAACGTTTCAGCATCTCAAGTATTTCTACGTCAGATGTTGTAGTAGCACCCTCAGGTCGCGTAGCGTGCACATCGTTCATATCAACCTCGCAAGGTTAGAATTTATATCGATGGGGTGCACCCGCTGTAAGGGCATCGCAATCGATTTCGTCCCTAGGGGTACAAATTTGTTTGTCGCCTGCTCTTTGCGTAAATACTGGTTCACGCGCTTATCAAACCTCAATGTATGAACTGCAAGTCCGCAAACGTTAGCAAAATCCAAACAAGGTGCGAAGAAACTAAAAAAAAAAATATTCCGCCAATTTGATGCAACAACGCGTGTGTTGGGGCTAACAACACCGGACCTTTGGACCAGGCTCTGTACACATGCAGTATATTGTATAACATGGGCGCAGTATAGCCTACACAGCGCGAGACCAGACCAGCAGAGAGGTAGGTAGCAAGGCAGGTTATGTGGACGTATGTCGAGCTCGGCCGTCCATAACTGGACAAACACCATGAGACCGAACGGTAAACTTCCGTTCAACTGCAACTCCCGGGCAGATTTATGGTGAAAATTGCTGCTGTGCACAGCCGGGCCGCACCGTCCGCAACCGCTCGCTAGCTGTCCGCAACGTTACGATACAAATGCTCGACCAGAGAAGCAATGCGTATTATCGTGTCCACTTTGTAAAATTGGACTCGGCTTCCATGTTATGAATTATGCAGACACCGTATTAGACAGCAATATCTGCAGGCAGAGTGACGATACAATGTTACGCCACGGGAAGCAATGCGTATTATCAGGCTCAATTTGTAAAATGGGACTTTGTTCTTCGCAAAAGCTAAAGAGATGGGCAACCCTAAACATCAACAGAGAATGACAGTGACGATACAAGTGCAGATATGCGTATTGTCTGGTAAAATTTGCAATATCGTTCGCTGCTTCTAAATTTTGATGAACCCATCGATCACCAAGCCGAGCTTGATCGCTTGGCACTTCAATGTTTTGTAAAAGCTGCAGAAGATTGGCAGTAGCAGACATCAGCATCTCAGGGTCAAGTTACGCGATATATCTCAATAACTGAATCCGGCTGGGGTGTATAGGCACTGAAGCGAGTCAAGTCTAGCTCGTAATATCACACGGTGATTCTAAGTAGACTGTACAAAGAATAAGCACTATTTTTATAAGTGATCTGCCATACATATCGCCACTGTTTTACGATCTTTAGAATCCTTTATTTAGCGAAAAGAAACACGGTATAAGCACTCAAGTGCCAGTGAGTATCGCATTTGTACAGGGAAACCTGTGTTTAGTATGAAAAACAGAGTTACTATAAGAGTAGTTTTATTCAATGAACGTCACGCGAAAACAAGCGGTTACGGCGTTTTCTACGAAGAAATAACGCATAAGAAACAGGCTTTGGGCCTGTGTTTCACGAAGACTACAGTATTAACATACGGTATAGAGCGGCAAAAATAAAAAGAGTTACGCCCGGATACCAACCAATGTATGAGAAGCGGTGTATTCTATACCAAGCCATCAGAGCCGCAGCAACCGAAGGAAGCAATACGCCGGAGCCGGGAGCTCCACATGGCCCAGGTATGGCCATGGCCTGGAGCACGGCTGACCTTACCTGGCTAACCCCAGCGGCTGTTACACAAACTACCCGCCAGTCAGAGCAGCACTTTGTCTTTGAGCTGTGCTCCGTGCGTAAATACGCGCTGGTTCACAATCTGCACCTCAAAAATAGGTATGTGTAGCATTATTTACCAACTGTGCAATTTATACGTGCGGGAAATAGGAAATAAACTACTTGGTTACCAGGTCCTGGCATGGTCTTTGAGCCGAACGTGTTACGCATGCAAATAATAATTCACGAGCTTCTTACCAAAGTTGAATGTGCGCGAGAACAGCACAATATTTGCTACTTGGACACAACGGAGAAAAACTCATGTACCCCGCTGCCCTAGCGGCAACACCTTGTCCCGCGGCCATACCCCCAAAGTCACTATTCTCATTCATCAACTGCTTTCTGCGAACGAAGAGGTTATAAGCGTGCTAATATGTCTGTAGAGTTTTATAACGTAGAATAATGTCAACGTAAAGACGTGAGTGCGCGAATACATTCGACGCGTATAGTTACATTGTGGTGGTGATGGGAAAAAGAAATAGAATAAAAAATAACTTTCATAACGTGCACTAGAAGTGCATAAAATTAATATGTTACGTAACCAGCCTATATATAAATTTCTTTTCTTACCGGAACCAATAGTGAAAAACCAAACACATAGACGCAAGCCTTACGTACCTCAATTTACGATAATTTCGAGGTAATAGCACTAGAAATTCGTTTCAAGAGTTGGGAGCAATATTATCCAAATGCATGAATACCGTAACAATATTCTACGCAAATAGAAATTTCGGGTAACAACCACTTGTTCCACATGGTAGCCAGCTTGAAGTAAATATTACAGGGCTCGATCGATAAATCTGAAACACTGCAGGTGGAGGTACTACAAAAATTTGTATACATGTGGAGGTACAGGCGGCCGGGTAGTTGTCACACTCATTACTTTCACTCTCTCAAATGAGTGCTCAGTGATGAAAATGTGTGAATTGCAAACGAAAATAATTATTGAGCGACATGAAGACCCAATCATTGACGGAACAGTCATTAATCAATTTATAGGCCTATACTATAGTCAAACCAGCGTAGGCAGTCCTTTACGGGTGGGGCTGAATAGAACGCAGCAGTGCCAAATCTAATCTATTGACTAATGCACTTTGAGTATTGGAATATAAATATAATTTTATCCATTGAGGCAAGTTATACCACGCGCTTAAGCGAGATTTGGCAAAGTTGCTCCGCGTTCTTAGCCACGCCCATCGGACTCCTTACCCTGGCTTGACTATAGTCATAATTAACCCACACATTCACGGGACGCTTCTAATCCAGAATGCGCGATATAAATAACAAACAATCATCTCCTGCTATTAGGGGGGCTGAAAATATAAATACCGCCAGTTTTAAAATGACTTGCACTGAATGCAACGGCATATTTGGGTGATCTTAATACGCAGTAAGTAAATTTCGTACGTAAACAAACAAGCGACTCGTAACTTTAGCAAAGCGAGTAACCCCCAGAAGTTCCGTGGATATTTAAAACAACATTCTCCTCAATGATAAGTACAGTAGTAGTAAAATAATTACTGGCGCAGCAATACCAAGTCGCATTGCGCCGGACCTTCAATAAGTTACACCGTCCAATGAGCACGTATCTAAAATTTTTATTTCGATTACACATATACCAAAAAACATGTACCGACATTTGTAATAAACTGCACTATCGTAAACAACAGCATTGCTGAAATTCCTGTAATTTTATAGCGTAGGCATGCATTAACACGCGTTAACCAATTGTTAAACCCAAGTGCTGGTGGACACCCACAGTCCAAAGCACAGCACCATCTGGCACAAGAGTAGGCAACACGCACGCTGAGCTCGGGGAGCTAAACAGAACCCTGACTGAGTCCCGATCAAAGAGACGCTGCGGACACACACATACACCGTACTGTTACCTAGACGTCCTCGCTCTCAAGTCGCTACAGCCGACAATACAATCGCTTCACTCTTAACAAATGTAACAAATACAATGTTACAAACAATAACTCCCTATTGTGGAACGTTAGCCCAGATGAAATCACTTCACTGTTAGAGAAGGTTTTTCAACTTAGAACTTTTATGTATTGAAATAATATCCAATTTAAAATAACTTCACTGTCATGAAACGTTATCGAAGTTTAAATAACTTCCCAGTTACGGAACGCTCAACTAGTTAAAGTATAATTGAAATAATCACCATGTTATTCATCGTCATCCACGTTAAAATAACTTCATTCGAATAAAAATTTAGCCAATTTACACTAACTCCAACTTCACAGTTTTAGAACGTTCAAAGCAGAATAATATCCTCACTGTTATCAAACTTTATGCAAGTTAAAATAACCACAAGTATGCAACTTTTTCAATAGTTCCACTAGTTTCACCGTTTTTCAATACCTATTTAAATTCAAGTATAATATCCTCCTTGTTACGTAACATTCTTCAAATTAAAATAACCTCAGTATTAAGGAACGTTTTCAAAAGTAGCTCTACGTTCACTGTTCTGGAACGTTGGCAGAGTTCATGCTAGCAATCACCCAAGCAACGCCGGGGGCGAATTTCACAGGGAAGTTGGATGCCGCTGGACGCTGGGTACTCGCAGCGGGCCGTAGCTCGGCATGGGCGGTTCATACCATACGGTCATTTAGCTCTACACTGAACTCTTAGCTCGACGCCACAGCCTGCACTATACGCACGGCGCCAGGGATTGACACACAAATGCCCGTTTTATTTCGATATCCAACATAAAGAAACTGCAGCTGTAGGGCAGCAGGAGGATGAAGCACAGGTACAGGCGATCACTGGACGCAGCACCTGCTCAGCAGCAACTGCCCCGAGTTGAGCAGCAACGGCAAGTCTTGACTCGACCACCGCCGCCGCCGCTGTTCATGTGGTGGAGGAGGAGGAGGCGGTGAAGAGGTTAGGCCAAGGCAGGTAATACATGCACCGCGTCAGCTTTGTTGATATGCGCATTGTGTGAGTTGGTCGGATGGTTTCTTCTAAGCTTGACTCGTTGAGACTCCGCGCAGATTTAATTCTTCAACAGTCCAAGTTAAACATTTGTCTTTATTGATAATAGAATAGAGCAGTTTGAAAAAGGACCGAAAGGTCTTTTTGGGCGATAAAGGACCGAAAGGTCGGTCCTCTTGGGCGATAATGCGACTGGTCATCAGGTATGTCGGCGCATAGGCCTGGTGTGTAAAGGAGCAAGTTATTCTCATCATGGACACAACTACACAAAGGCAATAAAATGATCGTGAATCTTGCATGTTGTTGCATGCTGCATGAAGTACAAAATACATGATCTCATTAGTAGTTTTAGTTTAATAATCGTACCATTTAGTACGATCGAGATTTCGAAATCATTAAGGATTTCGATCACCGTCATTCTCTAAGAGAATACCTACTTGTTCACCAATATGCATCGGTGCTAACAAATTAAAGCTTTAGTGCCTACTGCACACATAAGTTAACTTTACATGTAGTGTTATTCCTATGAAAACTGATGTTTAATTGAGGCACTAAAGGGTTGAAACACAAAAATAACCCCTGTTGCCAGTTGCTCGTGGAAATAAGCCCTCACTGCAAAGATGCGTATAATAAGAATCTTCCAGCAGGACAAACAAGTAGAAACACGGGGGAAAATGTTTCCCAGGTTTCAGAGAGCATTTCCTGGAGCCCGAGGAGCAGCTTCTCAAGAAAAAAAAAACAAGAACTGAGGTTTACGAAAATTACACCCTTGAGAGGTTTGACAAAAGGAACTTTGAAGAGAAATTCCCTTTAACCCTGCGCGTCGGTCACGTGGAGAGTTTCGCCACATCTACGTCTTTTGACTTTAGGCTATTCATACTTACTGGTCATTTCCGCAGCTTTATTTCGGAACACGTAGCTAAAGCAGGATAAAATCTGTCGCAAATAAGATGACATTTTACTCAACATAACGCTGGGAAACAAAATATCTAAAAGCCTAGTCATGGCAAAAGTTGGGACTATTGGACATAGCTGCACCTTTTGGGCGAGTGCAGAAATTGTCAACACTTAATTGTATCGAATTAGCAAGTACGAAAATTTTCGCAATTGCATTTTGTAACAAATACCCTGAATCGTACCTGTAATTAGACAGGAATGGTACGTTACCGAGCGATGCTAAAGGTACTACTAGCTAGGCTATAGTCATTTCGATATACTAGTTCTACAACCCACACTTTGTGGCTTCAAGGCGTCAAGAAGTGTCCTTGGATGACTAAGGCTACTTCTAGGGTAAATGGTTAGGGCGCAGTGATATGATAGCTATAAATATTCTCAATCATTAAGCGATTTGGCAAGTAAAGTAACTGTTCCACCAATCGAGTGAACTCTTGCCAATTTCTAGTCAGTATGCAAATAATCTTTTACAAAGTGATCGGATAGAAATTCAAGACGATTTAATTAAACGAAGTCACGATCAACATTCAAACCTTCCGAGGTTTAGCTCCTTTCAACGCTTTATTTTTACAATAAAAGAAGCGCCAGGTACAATAAAAGACGGTGCGAGGTAGAGGCCAGCCGACACGAGCTTTGTTTTGCCGCAAGTAACTTGCCATTTGGGATATGCAAAGCCTGGGAAAGAGCCGCTGACAGGTTCACTGGCGACACCACAAACAGCGCCAGGGAGTCTTGGCCGTTGGCCCCCGCAGCACTGAATTCCTCAGGTTCCAACAAGGCAGTGCATGGAAGACAGTACGGTAGGTCTGCCAAATTAACCAAGTGCACCCTTACTTCAATGTCCCTTAACTAAATGACATATGGCCAATGTTAATGAGCCAACACGAGTTCCAAAATGAAGTGTTTTATGCTAATGCTTGGCAGGCAGCTTTTTTAAAGGTAATTTTAAAGCTTCAGAGCTAAAGAATGAAAAGGAGAACGGCGTCTTCCATAGCAGTGAAGTATCCAGAATTTCATTTAAACGGCACACGTTACGTTCGTGGCTAGTGAAACCATGCGAGTTCCAGAAGAATATTCATGTTCGGAAGCGGTAGACCCGGAGAACAGTAATTCGTAGCCAAAGGGTCACAACGTCCCTTCAGGTCGTGCAAGGTTTCAGTCCTCCTCAGTACCTAGTTACTTGTATAAACCTGAAAGTTCTGACTTAACAGCATTTGTGTACGAATTCACATCAATTCAGACTGCATATTTTTCATAGTTTGCCAGAAGCTGATGGAAGTGAAGCGCTGAACGGTTTGAACGCCTGACGTGACCTTGGAATGCAAATAGCAGGGAACCCACACGCTCCGCAAAACCTCAATTTTTCACCTACGGCATTGGTATAGAGCAACAAAACGCAGTGGGTTCTCGGCATAACAAATACAGGTAAAGTGACACAAGAGGAAAGGGAGATGGGGGAGAATAATTTGAAGGTTTATAAGGAAGGTGAGGTGAGTACAGGGGGGTGGGGGCGACTCGCCGAGTAGGTAAGGCCACGAGATGGAGTCTGGTATGCGGGGGAACAGTTCAGGGGTACATCGAGGGGAGGGAGAGTTGAGGTGACGTAAGAGGCGATACTCTCGTAGGTATCTATTGTGTCCCGTTGTATCCAATAATAGCATAGCTTGTTAAAGAAATAAAATACCAGAGACGTCCTCCGCGACAGCAAGGCTTCTAGGTATGGACTCTTCAATCTTCATGTATACAATTGTGTATAGCAGATTCAGTACCTATAGGAGCACTGATGTAGCACATTATTAAATAGCTAAGGATTCGCACTAAGTCCGAGGGTGATCTCCACTACAATGCATGACCACTTCAGCAGTATAACCTCTTCATAAAGCTTAGTGGAAACTTCAGCAACAGCACAGATGTGAATATTAGGTCGGTTATAGTTGAGAAATAGAGCATCAGGGATACCTTTCATACATTGTGGTCATGTTTAAATTATAATGTGCACACTTTCGTTAGTTTTCAAGAACGGCACTGCCACATTCATGGAGCACTCGAGTAAAGGAAAGTTTCGGTGGGAAACTCAGGCGCTCAAATATCTGTAAAGTATAAGGGCCGAGCTGGTAATTTTTAGCACACAAAAACTTCGGCCGCACCAAGGACCAGGAGACAGAGGAGTGTGTGAAGAACATAACGAAGGTCGGCACAGAGAAGAGAGTAACTTTCTGACCAACACGATGCGAAGTTCACGATTCCAGCCCAAAATCCATACCCAGGGACAAGATGTCAGCATCCATGTATATCAAGGATGTAGGTATAACGAACATAGCCGACAACGCCCATTGCACAACATTACAACAAGAAATCCTTCGCACTTTGAAAACAAAAACATAAAAGCGTAACTTATATAATCTTCATAAAAGTCCAGCACTTCAACGTTATCAAATAAATTGAAGTAACTACCTACCCTTGGAAATTGGAATATATGACACGTGCACTGTACAATGCTGGCGTCTGCTTGACGCTTATCCCTACTTTAGAGATCAACATATCATTTGATAAAGTACAGTACTGGTTTACTGTACGGGGCAGTACGGCTGTCTTAAGATTACCCTAGCAACACTCAACCCGGTATACACGATGCAACTTTGTTGCGCAACACGGCTACCGCTCTCGGGGATTTCCCCCATTTCAAGATTTTTCTGCCACTTACGAACTTTATAGAGTTACTGACAACATTCTAGTAAAGATTTTGCGCATTAGCTATTGGAACTCGATCTCTAAGGGAATTTTGTTCTAAGCGTGTGAACCAAGACTATATTTTTTTGGCAGAGTAGCTCGGCACCTCGACACACGCAAGTAGGTGAATAGGGTTGCGAAAACTAAACTCTGGAAAAGTAGGGGCGGGGAAAAGACCGTATATTGCGCAACAAGAGTTGCACCGGTACAAGGTGATAGAAGAGAACCGCTGCATTTTCCTCCTTTTAAACAAACACATAATGGACAAAATCGTATGTCAAGTGATGCTTACGAAAAAATAATCGAAAAATAACATAGGCTACATTTTGTGCAATATTTACTTTTCACCACAACTTCGGTTAAGCTCGACACTGGCGGTAAGAAGCACCTCCTGACGTAACTCAAGTCTTACCCAATCAAAATTCGTTTCAAATTCTATACTGATGAGTGAGATGCAGCCCAAACTCGGCTCTACAGATCGGGCAACAAATTAGTCCACTGGATGGAAATGTGAGTAAGAACCGGCCATATTTCCACGCTAACAGGTCACGAACATTGTCTCACACGAATTCCGAGTTCATGGTGAAAGGGTGAACGGGAGCTCGACCCTCTTCAAAAAGGAATTAACCTCCCAGGAAAGAAGCTCAGTCACAAGTCTGTACAACTATAGTCAAACCAGTGTAAACAGTCCGTTAGGGACGGGGCTGAATTGAACGCAGCAGCGCCAATTGTAATCTATTGACTAATGCACTTTGAGTATTCGAATATAAATATAATTTTATCGATTGAGACAAGCTATACCACGCGCTTAAGCGAGATTTGGCAAAGTTGCTTTGCGTTCTTAGCCACGCCCAATGGACTCCTTACGCTGGTTTGACTACAGCCCCATGATGCATGTGCTCCTGATAAGTTAAAGCAATGATTTCGACTTCACCTAACAAATACAACGCTAGTTATCCTGTTAATAGAAGTTTTCCCTAGACCATGTCGGAGGTAAATTGTTCAATCCGCCCAACAATGCTGACATCTAAAGATCTTCCAGCATCATTTCCTGGCGATTCATAGCTTGTTTTACAGTGAACAGTTTTTTTACATGTGAAAAGGACATGAGTCCCCGTGAGTCTATTGTGACACTGGCCACGCTGTATATTGGTCGCAACTTGAGAGAAGAGTCTAAGGTCGTATATTACCAATACTAGATGACTAAATTATCTCGATATTCCGAGTAGTACAGCCGCGCAGCTTCCTCATTGACCTTTGCGGCGTTCTTGTAACGCCAGAGCCCATCAGGTTTATGGTATTCCCCAATTCATGGCGAATTTAACACGACCACTGCTGCTGTTGCTATCTACTACACTACCAATCTCTTGGAAGTAATTCATAATCTTGTATACAGCCCTAACAAGAGTCTGGGCTGCCCAAACCTTAATTCCATAAAAGCTTTTGAGGCGGTCAAATATTCTGTTAGGGAACCCTGACCCTCCCGCTGTGATTCTTCTATCCAGATGAAGCTCTGAGATTGCACTTCGTTCTTTTTTATTGCAGTCGTCAAACCTGGTTGAGCGATTGATATCTAAATATTGCAACAGGCATCAGCATTGGCAAGTCTATCCTGAAGAAAAAATATTTCGAATCGTGGGCGCAAATAAAAAATACACGAAAATGTTGTGGCACTTTGGTGTCACCCTGTAAGGGGTAGTTGCGAGCAGAGCTCTGAACATATACCTTACAATAATCGCTGGCTTCAGCCCAACGCATTAGGTCGTGGCGAATAATAAAGATACATTTTCTTACTGAATATTGCAGACACACAGAGAAGTCTCTGGTTTATATATGCCTAGTATCTCAATCAAAAACAATTTAATTTCCGGAGCCAACAAATCCAGAATGAGTGTCATATTTAATTATAAAAAATTTCTCCGTTGCTCATCACAAATACTTTTGTTTGGTTGAACAACAAGTTGGTTACAACAATCCGTTAAAGAACTAGCCCGAGTATTGAGATGGCGCAGTTGTCTTGTGATTGGACAAAACAACTTATAAACCGAATTGAAACAAAAACCTACATCAGTAACCCTCCACTGGGCAAGTGGCCATATACGGATACTTCAATAACGGTACTCCTACGAGAGCGTTATTCAGGCGTCCGATAAAGTGCTAGCTAGAAATTTGTACGTGCGCACGCGCACCGCAGGATAACGCAATAAGAAGCGTGCCAAGCCTCTGCCACGCGGCGGCGGGGGCAACACAGCGCGGCTGAGATCTACATCAGCTGAGTTGCTGCACGCTCGCACTGCCAACATATTTTTTTGTGTGTTTATTCTAGACGGCGATTCTTCTCTGCCTCTTCCTTCGCGTATGGTGAAACAAAACACGAAATGAGGCAGTACCAACCCTACACAAGGAATCTCTGTAGCGGTTACTTTATATTTACCATCTAAAATGACAAATCTACTTCGACTATTGTTGAGAATCAGCTCTTCAAATGTAAATATAAACGCCCCGATAGTGGCTCTCTGTATATAGCATACATATATAAAATGGATTTCTTTTAACGTCTCAAAAAAAGTGCTTCCTACGATATTAACACACATATATATAAATTTAGATCTTCCTAGCCACGGAAAGGAGTGGTGTTTAGAGAGAAAAAAAATGGGCAGGTAGAACTTACGTCCATTAATGCACACTGTCCAGTTTTATTCAGTTTTAACCCTACACCAACGGATCAACACCACGCGTCTCGTAAGAGCAGCATCATTAGATACGTAGAGAAAAGTTAACACCCGGCGGTACAGGGTTAACAGTGCTTTACTTATGAGAATATGCATTGAGATGAATGACGCGCGAACTTGGCATTATGTACTTGGGCATACTAAACCTAACTACCGCGAGAAAAGAGAGTGAGAGAGAGAGCTTACCTATGAACCGTCCTCTATTGCATACAGTAAGTCCGCTCAGTGTCGCGTGTTTGTTTTCGGGTGATATGTTTTTCAAGCTCAGATCCCTAAGGAATATCATCCGAGAAGGTTGCTATGGTTACTTGGAGGCCATCAATCATATACAAAAACCTGACGGGGGGGGGAGGACTTAGTTCTCAAATCGATAGCCAATGATAGTCGAACAATGGACAAGGAATGAGCCATGAGGGAGTCCCACGTTTGAGGGAAACGCTCTGTATGGTGAAAAAACCTTATGTAGGCGGCCTAAAATAGAGGGGATTCCACATAATGTTGTATGCCTAAGCCAGTCTCAGTCGGAGCGCTGGTACGACTGCCGGAAACATCTACATGGAAGGAGTCTGAGGCTTTTTTAGGTGCGTTGAATTAGATAAAATTGGACAGTGGATACCTGCTGGTCGTAGGAGTTTGAGTCGCAATAGTATGATTAGAGTAACCTAGGTGACTGTGTAATTTTGTAAATGAGTTGGAGAATATAGTCGTATACTGACTGCATGGAGCCGAACAACTGCTTGTCCCCAATAGGTCAGAGCCGGAACTTTCGCATTCATACTTTGCAAGGATGCGCTCAACATTATTCGTGTGATCCTGAATGCTAAACACTAACCGTAAATGTGTACGTACGAGGGTTCCAATCCCGAGAATTAGGCATCAGTATTGAGTTGATTCACCATGAGTATCGTCAATGCCACGCCATCGATTCGCCAGCAGCGTTTTCGTTAAGTTACCTCAACAGCGTCCACAAGCATGACCAGAAAATAACCATGCCCTTTTCTTTCTCAAGAAAGAACAGTGATGTTGAACAGAAAGTTGACTTCAGCGACGCGTTATCAAATATATCTAAGTCTTATGGCTGGTACACACGCTGGTCAAAAGTACGAGTTTCCTCAGCTAATCGCCCGAACGTTATATTGAGCCCTCGTAAACACAGCTTTGAGTTTACTTAACAAAGTGTAAAAATGTTAGCCGTCAGTTCAGTTTGCTCATAAAGTGCCGTTATTCAAGTTTAGGACATCTCTTCTAATTTGGAAAGAATTATTACTCGAAAGTCTTTGCCAGTCATTGAAGCGGACACATCAACGAAGTCGGACGCGGAGATGATGAAACTCATACTTCTCACTAGCGTGTGTACAAGCTCTCCGTGTGACAACAAACAGAGTCGTAGTGTGACAACATTAAGAAAAGAATGCAACATACACAGTAATAAAAACAGATACAACACAGAAACAAAATACGTAAGACTCACCACGTCTCTGGCTCACACCAACGATGGCTCAAAGCCCACGCACGTACCTGTAAAAGAAATGAGCACGTGGTAAAAAGAAATTTCCGTATCCAAACAAACCACAAAGAATTGTAGGGTATGTACTATAAAAGCGCTAAGTAAAATATGATCAATAAATCAGCAAACACTAAGCAGCTGATGCTAGCAAACCATTAAGGAAAATGACAAACACTCTACATGATGGCCCATATTTCGTCGTGGGCGTAAGTCTACTATGTGGCTTACGTAAATTCACTTAAAATATGCGCGCTTGTAAAGGCTGGTACACACTCTATCCAACAAAAGTTGAGGAAATTCTCGCATAGGCTATGCGCGAAATATTTTCGTCAATTTCGCCTCCCTGATTGACACGTGAGAAGAGTCTGATCATGGCTGAACAACGTGTAGTTCAGCCATGGGTCTGATAGTCAACAGACGCCGAGCTCCGTCCAAACAAACCGTGTTGTAATAGCTACGAGCTCAACAGCGTGAAAAAATTAATCTAACAAGCAGAATAACACAAAAGATGCTACTTTTGGCCTTCACAATTTATAATAAATCGAAGCTTATGATAAAATATCTTTAAAATAATCGGCTGTCGCGCCTACGAAAGCGAACTGAATACCTATACGCCGGTAGATGTCGCCGGGAGCGGTTTGTGCACAAATTTTTGCACGTAGCGAATTGCGCGAAGAAATGCATCCTGCTCTCTACTGAAATTTTGCACAGAAATCGTAAGAGTGCGGATCTTTAGGCGTCGATTCGGTGGTCAAAACTCGGAAATTTGTTCTGTTGGCTAGCGTGTGGCACCGGCATAAGTAGGCCAGGTACCAATTCTAGCTAAATTGAATTTATCCTAACCTATTCTCAGCTAATGTGCAACATGTAGGTACTTCGAGGTAGGTCACACATACTACACCGGGATCAAGGTTTTGGCTCCAAGACTACCCTACCGACGTTTTTTTTTACATTTTGCTTCGTTTGGATTAGGCTTGCCTGCGTTAGTGCCTAAAAGGGTGCCAGTGATAATGAAAATTACAGTATATCTTTTACAAACAAATGCCGTTAGTCACGTTAGAAGTAACAACAGGAAAACAAATATCACACACTGGCTTCCTCGGCAACATTTGGGCTCCACCAATAAATTATTTGTGTTCACGGTAAAAATATTTTCTCTGTACTAGCTTCCAAACAGAAAACGCTACCATGAGTAACCCTTTTAAACATTCGCTGGCGCTGCGGTCGGCACACTAAAATAGCGAGACACAAGACTGCTATAGAAGGTTAAACTGCCCAATCTTCTTCAACATCAATTGTAAGACTGCAAAATAATTTCCACTGAGTTCTACAAATATGCCATATACGTTACCTTGTCGCTTAAAGCAACCACAATGTTTCAACTAGACTTAAAAATTTAACGGAATATACCTACATGGTAAACTTTCGTACTCAGAAAAACAAGAGCAACACCGCTGCAGGGCGTGAACGCTTCCAAATCTACGCATGTTAATTCATTCTTTAGGACGCAAGAATGAACGGAAAACAAAGTGATATCTGTCAAAACGTAGGAAACATCGGAAACTAGTAGAATGTGGCATAAAAATTGCTGCATTTATTGAATTTGAAGACATTCGTTCATTTAACGGTAAAAGAAATATGATCAAGAATGCCTCTGTTCGCTAGATCCGCCCCCACCCAATTAATAACTGCATTCAAGACAAACATAAGCTAAACCATTGTAGCTCTACAGATTTTTGAACGCAGCAATATGAGACGATCACAAAATGTGTTAACAAAAGCCATCAAACATCCGCAACAATTTCATCATAAGTGTATGGCAAATGGAAGACAATGGCGTCAGTGAACCAACATCCAGAGGTTATATAACATACGTCATAAATAGATTATCAAAGCGTCATACAACACACCACCTCGCATCCCTGAGAGGCGGATTGAATGACCTACACCTTCTGGCCTGAGAGAAAAAAACCTGGTGCTAAGACTGTCAAGTTGTCAGCACTGAGCAGGCACTGTATACGGGGGCACCAGCTCCCTACTGACGACACGTCCGGCCCCCGTGCTGACAGTTAATGCTACACACAAGCAGGGGTCGATGAAGCGCAGGATCACGCACAAGTGCCACGGAAATGTCCAAATATTTGCTTAAGGTGAAAAATGAGCCGCGAGCTATCGCTGCTGAAGGAGAAAGTGAAGCTGACATACGAGTGATGTATGTGGCAGTGGCCAGTGAGGCGTGTTGTAATCACAACCCATTCCGGCTACCGCAGCCTGAAAATGGTAACCGAAACCCGAAATGCGGTTGTGAGAGCGCCATCTGTCGACGAGCTGTGTAAGCTTAATAACAATTGAATTCAGCATGAATTGTAATTGCGTAAACAATGTTCGAAGTAAACTTATTAACTTACTCTGGGTTAGCGAGTCTTCTTGCTACGGTACCTTACTGGATGATTCATTTGTTTATAGGTTTCTGAGCTGTTATCTGCTTCATCGTACGTAATGCGTATCTCAGTCGTCGTAACAGTTTTTTGGGGTATGATTGAGACACAATTCGTGAGCGGCAGGGTCGCTGCACCGGTAACCCAGAAATGGTGATTCCAACACGCCTTAGACTGGTGTGTAGGGAGTTGTCACACTCAGTAATGCTCTAGCTAGCTATACCGCAGACAAACTCCAGGGTAGGAGCAAAAAGTATTTAAGCGAAAAGAAGACAATTTTAGCCATATCGAAACTTTCTATTCGAGGAAGGCCTGGTGGGCGTCGTGATACGTACAAACCTGTGCAAAATAAACCAATTGCAAAATGTCATATGCAGGGTGTCCGGTACTTTTGGAAACAAACTTTAACATAAGGTTAGGACCGTTAAAACAAACTTTATTTAAAAAACAAATATGTCTAAAATGCTTCGTTAAAAAGTTCCTAAGATTTCAAGTTTGAGAAATATTGAACTAACATTCAATGGTAAGGAGTAGCAAGGAATTGAGACGAGTACGCTAGACAAACAATTTTACTCTAAACACAAGAAGGAGATCAATTACAAAAGATGTTCAATATGGCGCCCATATTCTTCGATGCAAGCGGTCATAGGCCGACGCAATGATTGCCGGACGCGTTCGAATACTTCATAAATTAGAAAGAGTTTCACCAATTCTTGCCGATGCTTCAGTAATTCTACCAATGAGGTCTTCTTCGGACTGAACCGGGGTTTCGTTCGCAAGGCTCTCAACATATCCCCATAGGTAGAAATCCAAGGGCGTCAAATCAGGAGACCTTGGCGGCCATGCAACGGGGCCTCCACGTCCTATCCAGCCATTAGGATTTCGGGCATTCAATAACTGCCTAACATCAAGCGCGAAGTGTGGAGGAGCACTGTCGTGTTATCGTTGACACTTTCGCTTGCGCTGAACTGCAGTACTTACATGTGTTTGGGTAGAATAAGAAACGACAGATCATTTCGAGTCTTGTCACCTATTTCTAAAATTCAGGATCATTGAAAAATTGGTTCGTAAAATCTGGTGTTCTTTATTTAGAAAAACTATTTATTTTAACGGTCCTAACCTTATGTTAAACTTTGCTTCCAAAAATGCCGGTCACCCTAAATATATACGTTGGTGTGTAAGACATCGTCATTTAACCGGTACAAACTACGCCAGTCAACTTTCAGGTGATAAACAGACACGTTAAGATGACAGATATTGATTCTTTGGCACTTGACGCACTTCCAGGAGTAGCTCAAGAATCTTTATTGTGCAGTTTATGGTTAATAAATGGCGGTCGGTAGATTGGTGGCCTAGCTTGGATTTTATTAGAATGTGTGCCGGTAAGTTACGTAAGGTGCTTATTCTAGCTGAACAGAACTATTCTAACCTAACGTATTTAACATTATTTACTCCACATCATCAGGTAGGCCCCATACTGCACCAGAACCACAAACTCTATTTGAAATCTTTCACCAGCTGCACACAGTTGAGCGGCTGATGTCCATCAAGGCACAGCCCGACTCGCTATCAGACGATGAGAGAGGCGGCAGCTGAAGCGGCTAGTGCCCGCATACAGAGAAGTCCTTCATGAGAGAATATCCTGTGTCACGAGCACAGTTCCTGCCTTCATTTCAGCTCTAAAGCACCCATGATGATTCGCTAAACTCTAGCTCCTCTCGGCACTTGGGTACACATGCGGCAGTGATCAATGCAACAGCATGAAGAACGAAACAACAGCATGAAGAACGAAACAACAGCATGAAGAACGAAACAACAGCATGAAGAACGAAACAACAGCATGAAGAACGAAACAACAGCATGAAGAACGAAACAACAGCATGAAGAACGAACAACAGCATGAAGAACGAAACAACAGCATGAAGAACGAAACAACAGCATGAAGAACGAACAACAGCATGAAGAACGAAACAACAGGAGACCAAACGAGATGACACAACAAGTGTAAGGAATGAAACTGCCATAAAAAGTAAAAAATTGTTTATATGAAGATAGAAAGAAGCACGAAGCGTAAAATTAAAGTCAATTAGTAAAAAGCACGAAAAAAAGGAATGCGCAGAAATATACGTATTGAAGATCTATAATTCAAAAAGCAGGTAATCTAAGCATAAAATTTGAACAGAACGAAGTTCACCCTCCCTCTAAATGCTATAGGTGCATGAATATTCAATAGAGAAAATAAGATCGCAAGAAAACGTGGAGCTCATGCACGGAGTTTCACCTACCTAACACGACTACAGCAAAGATCAAGCAAATTCCAAGGAAATCACATTTAAAAACATAGGCGTAATAGGAGTCATAGGACGATAATCTGATCATTGTTACCCAACGTGTGGACGATAGCCTCTGGAAAGCAACAATAATTTACCGCGGAAAAACCATCATCATTCCACAAGATAGCACAATATAAGCGTGCGTTTTACACCCATTTCGACAAATCCGGTGCATTTCGCACCCTCTTTCATACCGCGTACGTTTCGTATACATTGAAATTTTGCGTGCGTTTCGCTTCCTGTTGGCAATATTGCGCGCTTTTCGCACCTCGTTTAGTTTATCTTTGCTGGAGAGTAGAGGATCGCTTAGCCTCCTTGAGCTGCAGCTTCCTAGAAGGTCTCTTTTCAAGTGCAGCTCTCACCAAATCTCTCAAGCCGCTGCACAAAACCAAGCCCTCGAGACGGCCAAGTCCCACTTGAGGTATCTAATCAATTGAGACGTCACTGTAACGCGGGCATGAGCGGCCCGCATGGTACGGCAGAAAAGTTTTGATCTGCAACATAAGAGGAGGATAGTGAGACGTGCACCGCTTATTTCGGTGGTAGCTGGTGCAAATTAGCGACTGCAGCAGTAACTTGTATAGTTATTATCAACAGCGGATATCTTACAAAAGTGAAAGTGAATACAAACTTGACCAAACCCGCGTCACAATACGAATTCTGTAGTCTGTTTGCGGCCGGTGACAAGCGCTGCGCATTACGACTGCGCAGGGGTCGCATTGTATATTATTATAGACTAGAGTAAATGGCCATCAGAAATGGCTGCGAAGAAATTACGATGACACGGCTTCGTTGATCGTACTTTCGGTACTATAATTTGACGATGAAGGATGCAATAGAACCGTCAGCTCTAATGATCAGAAAATGTGAGCGCGCCAAGTTTCGAGTTTGCTGTGAACCAAAACCCTTCTTTTATTTCCCTTCGATTGCATGCAGCAAAGCTTGCAGTTCCTTTTTAGGAGTGAGTTCACTATTAGTCAAAATACGAACCAACCGCACCTGGGTATCTTCAAAACACAATGATAAACAGCAAAGGAAATTTTTTGGCTCCAACGAAGACAGGTGGTTCAAATTTTTCGTTACATTTTTTTGTCCACACTTATTAAATAAATCGAAATATACAAACCAAAACAAAGATGTTTTTAACTATTAGTCTTTTCGTATTCGCCTTTCGTTGACATAAACAACCAGCTGCAAACGCTTGCAGAACGCTCTGAAAGAGTCATGAATGATAGGATGAGGACTTTTTACCCATTCCTTCAAGAATGTTGCCTTCAATTCCTCCACATTATAGTGATAGGAAGCTGAGGCCTTGCACTCCAATGTGGATCAAGTGCTCAAATCAAGGGGATTAAGGTCTGGAGATAAAGGAGGCCATTCTTCATTGCAAATGAGCTCTGGCACATTGCTTGCCAACCACTCTTGATTTCTTTTAGCTCTGTGCGCAGGCGTAGAGTAGGTATAAGATGTTTAGCACATATTTAAGCTTATAAAACATCGAAATTTGTGAATATTAAGTAAAAAAAAATATGGATAAAATGATTCTAACGATAGTTTTTGAATACCCTGTGCCCATATCATCAAAACAAATGTAGTTGGAGCAAAAGCAATACTGCAACGATATGTTTATACTTGTCGTTCTCCTTCGGGGTTCTGCTCAACTATGAAAAATACCATATCCTTTGTATCCTCTGCTTCCTTAATAGTCTGAGCTTGCGCAGCGTGAACTCAAAGAAAACTTTTTTTTTAACGTGAAAAGAAAATAAACGTTAGAATCTACGGGGATGTCGAGGGAAGCTATGGATATTTTCACAGTTGGAAAAGCAATAAGTGCATCAAATTCAGAGGCTTCCTTACTTTCGCTATCATCTGCAGCCTGACGCAATTGTCGCCTAATATAAGAATTCATGAAACGGGATGACCTAAGTCTCCAGCCGGGCTTAATTTCGTCGGTTTCCTTCAATCGTGACAAAATACAGATAAATAGGCAAGCAGACGAACAGATCAGTACATAAATCGATAAAAAGAGTGAGTGCTTAATTGAGATTTCGGAGTAGAGAAATGCTCAGATCCCGCACCACAGATGCACAGAGCCCATTTCTTACTGGTCGTACTCACGAGTTGGGCCGTGGTAAAAATGCAGAAAATATACTATGTTTGGAGAAAGATGGAAGCGATTTACAGGCACTGGGTATATGTGGCACCCTGCTTCGTCAGACGACTGTTTTTACCGACTCTCTACAAAGGTTTCTGCCACGTAAGTACCACTTTTAAAAAATCAACCAAATTGAGTAGGTGTCAGCAGTTGTATCAGGAAATACAACAAACAGTTTTACATTAGCAGCTTCAGAGTCTGTAACGGCAAAATGTTCCTTATCAACAAGTACAGTAAAACCCCTCTAATTCGCAGAGCACGGGGGGAAGGGGGTGACGGATTAGCGGGGATTTCGGATTACCGGGGTACTTACAAATCCGAAAAAAACCTCTTTATTCCGCACTAATACGGATTATAGAGAGATTGTTTGTACCTTCTGCGCAGCACCTCNGCTGAACTGCTCATGAATGTACACAAACCCATCTTATTCTTTGCTGTCTAGTAAAGCTCAGAACAGTGGATAAAGATTTTAAGTCCTAGTAACTTTTTAACCAAGCATTTTAGACCACATCTTTATTTAGAAAAAAAATATCTATTTTAACGGTCCTAACCTTATGTTAAATTTTGCTTCCAAAAATGCCGGTCGCCCTAAATATATACGTTGGTGTGTATGACATCGTCATTTAACCGGTACAAACTACGCCAGTCAACTTTCAGGTGATAAACAGACACGTTAAGATGACAGATATTGATTCTTTGGCACTTGACGCACACCCAGGAGTAGCTCAAGAATCTTTATTGTGCCGTTTATGGTTAATAAATGGCGGTCGGTAGATTGGTGGCCTAGCTTGGATTTTAGTAGAATGTGTACCAGTAAGCTACGTTAGGTGCTTATTCTGGCTGAACGGAACTATTCTAACCTAAAGTATTTAACATTATTTACTCCACATCATCAGGAAGGCCCCATACTGCACCAGAACCACAAACTCTATTTGAAATCTTTCACCAGCTGCACACAAGTTGAGCGGCTGATGTCCATCAAGGCACAGCCCGACTCGCTATCAGACGATGAGAGAGAGGCGGCAGCTGAAGCGGCTAGTGCCCGCATACAGAGAAGTCCTTCATGAGAGAGTATCCTGTGTCACGAGCACAGTTCCTGCCTTCATTTCAGCTCTAAAGCACCCATGATGATTCGCTAAACACTAGCTCCTCTCGGCACACGGGTACACATGCGGCAGTGATCAATGCAACAGCATGAAGATCGAAACAACAGGAGACCAAACGAGATGACGAAGCAACAAGTGTAAGTAATGAAACTGCCATAAAAAGTAAAAAATAGTTTATATGAAGATAGAAAGAAGCACGAATCGTAAAATAAAACTCAGCGAAAAGCACGAACAAAAGGAATGTGCAGAAATATACGAATCGAAGATCTATAATTCAAAAAGCACGTAATCTAAGCATAAAATTTGAACAAAACGAAGTTCACCCTCCCTCCAAATGCTATAGGTGCATGAATATTCAATAGAGAAAATAAGATCGCAAGAAAACTTGGAGCTCATGCACGGAGTTTCACCTACCTAACACGACTACAGCAAAGATCAAACAAATTCCAAGGAAATCACATTTAAAAACATAGGCGTAATAGGAGTCACAGGACGATAATCTGATCATTGTTACCCAACGACGTGGACGATAGCCTCTGGAAAGCAACAATAATTTACCGCGGAAAAACCATCATCATTCCACAAGATGGCACAATATAAGGGTGCGTTTTACACCAAGTTCGACAAATCCCGTGCATTTCGCACCCTCTTTCATACTGCGTAGGTACGTTTCGTATACAGTTTGAAATTTTGCGTGCGTTTCGCTTCCTGTTGGCAATCTTGCGCGCTTTTCGCACCTCGTTTAGTTTATCTTTGCTGGAGAGTAGAGGATCGCTTAGCCTCCTTGAGCTGCAGCTTCCTAAAGGTCTCTTTTCAAGTGCAGCTCTCACCAAATCTCTCAAGCCGCAGCACAAAACCAAGCCCTCGAGACGGCCAAGTCCCACTTGAGGTATCTAATCAATTGAGACGTCACTGTAACGCGGGCATGAGCGGCCCGCATGGTGCAGCAGAAAAGTTTTGATCTGCAACATGAGAGGAGGATAGTGAGATGTGCACCGCTTATTTCGGTGCTATAGCTGGTGCAAATTAGCGACTGCAGCGGTGACTATCAACAGCGGATATCTTACAAACGTGAAAATGAATACAAACTTGACCAGGCCTGCGTCACAAGACGACTTCTGTTGTCTGCTTGCGGCCGGCGACAAGCGCTGCGCATTACGACTGCGCAGGGGTCGCATTGTATATTATTATAGACTAGAGTAAGTGGCCATCAGAAATGGCGGCGAAGAAATTACAATGACACTTCTTCCTTGATCGTACTTTCGGTACTATAATTTGGCGATGAAGGATGCACTTGAACTGTCAGCTCTAATGACCAGATAATGTGAGCGCGCCAAGTTTCGAGTTTGCTGTGAACCAAAACCCTTCTTTTATTTCCCTTCAATAGCATGCAGCAAAGCTTGCACTTCATTTTTAGAAGTCGGTTCATTATTAGTCAAAATACGAACGGCACCTGAGTATCTTCAAAACGCAATGATAAGCTGCATTTTTTGGCGCCAACGAATACAGGGGGTTCAAAATTTTCGTTACATTTTATCTGTAATTGATTCGAATTCGCCGGCATGGACAACCTGCTGCAAACGCTTGGAGAACGCTTTGCAGGAGTCATGAATGATAACGAGGGGGGGGGGGGAATTTTTACCCATTCCTCCAAGAATGTTGCCTTAACGCTTTGCAGGAGTCATGAATGATAACGGGGGGGGGGGATTTTTACCCATACCTTCAATAATGTTGCCTTCAAATCCTCCACATTTTAGTGATAGTAGGCTGAGGCCTTGCACTCCAATGTGGATCAAGTGCTCAAATCAAGGGGATTAAGGTTTGGAGATGAAGGAGGCCATTCTTCATTGCAAACGAGCTCTGCCACATTGCTTGCCAACCACTCTCGAGTCCTTTTAGCTCTGTGCGCAGGCGCAGAGTAGGTAAAAGATGTTCAGAATATATTTCAGCCAATAAAACATTAAAATTTGTGAATATCAAGTAAACATTTACATAAAAAGATTGTAACGATAGTTTTTGAACACCCAGTAGCCATATCATCAAAGAAATGTAGTTGGAGCAAAAGCAATACTGCAACGATATGTTTGTGCTTGTCGTTCTCCTTAGGGGTTCTGCTCAACTATGAAAAACACTATATGCTTTGTATCATCTGCTTCCTTAATAATATAAGCTTGCTAAGCGTGAACTCAAAGAAAACAACGTTTTTTTAACGTGAAAAGAAAATAAACGTTAAAATCTACGGGGATATCGAGGAACGCTATAGATATCTTCACAGTTGGAAAAGCAATAAGTGCATCAAATTTAGAGGCTTCCTTACTTTTGCTATCATCTGCAACCTGACGCAACTGTCGCCTAATATGAGCATTCATGAAACGGGATGGCCTAAGTCTCCACCTGGCTTTACTTTTGTCGATTTTAATTAATCGTGACAAAATACAGATAAATAGGCAAGCAGACGAACAGATCAGTACATAAATCGATAAAAAGAGTGAGTGCTTAATTGAGATTTTGGAGTACAGAAATGCTCAGATCCCGCACCACAGATGCCCATAGCCTATTTCTTATTGGGCGTACTCACGAGTTGGGCCGTGGTAAAATATACAGAGAATATACTATGTTTGCAGCCATATGGAACCGATTTACAGGCACTTCGTCAGACGACTGTATTTACCGACTCTCCACGTAAGTACCACTTTTAAAAAATCAAACAAATCGACTGGGTGTCAGCAGTTGTACCAGGAAATACAACAAACAGTTCTATATTAGCAGCTTCAGAGTCTGTGACGGCAAAATGTTCCTTATCAACAAAAACGTGTGATGAGCTTGCAGCTTATATACAGTACCTATAAATAGCTCCCAGTATTTTTCACATCACCACCAGAATCAGCAAAGCCGCGGACAGTTAATTATCAAGAAACATTCAATTTCAGCTTCCTTGCTGACATATTCCCTACATCAATAACTAGAATGGCAACATTGAACATGCACCTAGAGCAACAAAAACATTTCACGCTGACAAGCCGAGTCGTAAGATGTTTCATTGGCCCAATTATTGCTAGGACGCCGGCAATAATTCTCAACCGGCGTGGCACTAAAGCTCGCCATTATAAGCTTCTCGGCCCGTCAGTGCCCCCATAAGGACGCAAAGCAGCAGCAAGAAGCTCATAGCCGCCCGACGGCTCCACAGTAGCTAGCAAGAGAAAAGAGCGGGGGCACTTCCCGCTCGGCCGCGGTCCCGAAATAAAGCAGCCAGAAGGGTCGGTCGGTCGGTACGACGCTACGCAAAACAAGCGGTCGTGATACACAGCACAAACACGGACTTCATGTTTAATGCCCTCGCATCAGTCACATCGTGATTTGTGCGGAGCGCAGCTATAGCGGCACGCAAAACATAGCGGCGACCGAAGGTATTGGCTAAACATATAAATAGCAGAGATTGAGCGAGAGCAGCTGCCGCCGCGGGCGTACTGGCGCATAAGACAACGATGCTATGGAGAGACTAGGGTGCTTGCGAGCAATGCGAGGTGGTGCTTTGAACATCACCACTGGCCTCTTTATGAGACGTGAACACACCTGTGAATAGGTCACATATGTCAAACAAGGCATGGTTACCGGAGAAGTGATGCAATTAGCTAACCTTTTTACCAGGCAACAGACCATTTATGGTTACTTATATAATGCGGCTCCTATGAGAGCGTTATTGAGCCGTACAATGTGGATAAGAATAGCCATATAAAAAACATTCCGATATATTGCAAGCACCGCCCGGTAAGCATTATTTGGGTTCCGAGTTTTGTGCTTGTTCACATGCAATGTCAAAGGCAGACCAATACCTAGGTATTAGGTCGTTCTTGCATGCTGTCCGTTCTCGATGGTCTCGACTGCCCGGTCAGTCCTCCTAGTTGAAGAAGGTGGTCAAACTGTGTGAGATCTTCATAGGCACTCAAACGCATCCTACAAGCAAGCCACAAAATTTACCAGATTAACTGATGTCCACGAGCACTTAACCATACTCTACAACCCGACCTACCAAAAAGCTAACAATACTCACCAGATCGTCTGAAGGGCACTTCGGGCGGAGCAGGAGGACGGGTCAGCGACCAGTACCGCCGATGGAACGGATCCCCAGGTTCCGAAAGAGGCCGATGTCTTCCAGGTACAGGGCCACCGGCGCCAGCATCCTCGCGGATCATCGGCATCGCTGACGCGGAAGGAAGTCTTTCGCAAACAGGAGCGGGGGATTCGCTTTTGGTGGCCCGAACATTGTGATGGGTTTTGTGAGGAAGGGTAGGACCCTTGGCATCACCAGCCCGTACTGGACTGGGCCTCATGAGCAAAAGAGACCCACGGCGGGAGGGTGGCTTGTTTGTGAACTTGGTCCTGCACCATTCTGTGAAGCTGTGCCGGCGCTGGGTGGGTTTATCTACCTTAAGGACCACGTCTGTGTCAGGTAAATAAACGCAGCCCTTCTCAGGGGGCTGTGACTCCGACCGCTCTAAGCGCCGGGAGCTGGCATTCCCCAGCACCATGGCGTTCCTTAGAGAGCGACTCCTTGTTTGGCACTCAATGAGTTCAGCCGTAGCTTACCACGACTAATGAAATTTAAAAATAAACGCGACTTCCAATCTTGACACGGCCATTATTGCTCCACAAATATCCACACTATACTGCACTTTAATTTACCTGAAGTATCTTAACACAACTGCACACACTACGCTGCTAGGCACAAGTCTGCACTGAAGGTTTTCAGAAACCTACGTGACATTTACAGCGTGCAGGGATAAACTGAAAAATGGTGCCGGGACTAATTATTACACTACGGGTATCAGACGTTACATGCCAATGCTGGGAACTTTCTGGTTCAAAGTAATAGAAATTTAGGATTAAGAATAAACTAAAGTTCAAGAATATTTTTCGTCCCATTTCCCCAGTACAAGTAACAGCCAACAGTAAGTCTTTCACAATAGTCAATACTCTTCTCGCAGGATATTATTCAACACCTTAAATTGTACAAGGTGCCCTCTTCAACAGTATATGGTGCCCTCTTCAACAATATATGGTGCCCTCCTGAACAGTACATGGTGCCCTCCTGAACAGTACATGGTGCTTTCTATAACAGTACATGGCGCCTTCAATAACACTACATGGTGCCCTCTTTAACAGTACATGGTGCCCTCTTTAACAATACATGGTGCCCTCTTCAACAGTACATGGTGCCCTCTTTAACAGTACATGGTGCCCTCTTTAACAGTACATGGTGATCTCTTTAACAGTACATGGTGCCCTCTTTAACAGTACATGGTGATCTCTTTAACAATACATGGTGCCCTCTTCAACAGTACATGGTGCCCTCTTTAACAGTACATGGTGCCCTCTTTAACAGTACATGGTGCCC
>LQNS02000137.1:5649944-5671366 GCA_001587735.2 Parhyale hawaiensis
TGGTTGCTCGTACTATAGCTATATGCTCATTGTGCCCTGCAGTGATGGTTGCTCGTACTATAGCTATATGCCCATTGTGCCCTGCAGTGATGGTTGCTCGTACTATAGCTATATACTCATTGTGTCATGTAGATTGACTCGGAAACTAAGCACAAGGAATGGAACAGAGGACACAGTCGAGCAACTAACTCGAGACACACGTGGCGCGTTTATATTACCTCCGCCAAGGAAGTTATGTATTGATTGAGTTTGTCTGTCTCTCTGCCTGTCACCAAGATAACTCACAAAATTATGCACGGATTTTTATGAAACTTACACGAGTTGTTAGGTATATCAAAAAGAGTAAATTACCAAATTTTGACGGCCTATTAGTTTATTTGCCTGTGTTTGATTTTATGTTTGGTAGCAAAATAACTCAAAGTTTTGAACCGATCTTTATAAAAGAAGATAAATTATCACATTTTAGCGATAATCGGTATTGTTTGTGTGTCTAATATTTGTCAAAATGTTTGTCACAAATATAGCTGAAAAGTTATGAACGGATCTGCGGGAAAGTGTAAGAATAGCTACAAATGTTGAAAGACACACGTGACCAAATTTTGGTGATGATCGGAATACCCGTTTGTGTGTTTGACTAATATTGTCAGAGCATAACTCGTGAATTCACGGACGGATCTTCAAGGCATTATTATTATATTCCTGGTTTCACCACCGCACCCACGTCATACGACGTGATCCAAGCAGTGAGACTCGGTTTATTGTGTCGCATCAGTATAAGAATATTTTATCTCAGCATTCCTGCCGTTAAGTCTCAGTTAAGTTAACCGAGTGCGCTACTACTGGCGGGAAAAAAGCGCGAAGAATAGAAAGAGACACTCGAGCGGACGGCCCCTTTCGGAGCCTTCCATATGAGAGAGAGAGGTGTCCCGCGTACTATAAGGTCAGCTATCTCGATCGACAGCCCACCTCACGGAACAGAAAAGAGAAAATAGAGAGCCTACCTAACTTTACAAAACCTCGTCAGCAGGAACTGCGGCTAGCTGCAACATCCCCTGCGGAGAAGGCCCTCGGGACTCTGATCTTCAAGACAATAGAACATCCTTTTATTACTGTGAAAAGGCACAACTGAGCAGAATATGGTACTGATAAGGATGAAATCAGAGTTTCAAAACTAATTTGAAATTTTCGTTAACGTTGCTTTGCTTGGCGGGGGTATGCGTTCTCAGGGTGCTCTCGTAATAATTATGGAATGACGTGCTCAAGACGAGAGAAAACACACCACGTCAGGAAAGAGAGCGACGGAGCCACAATTCGGGTTCACTGGTTGACGAAGATAAAAGTATCCATTATCTAGTTAAGAAATTTCATAACTAGGACACGCTTTATATGAACTGCAGCGAAACCTCAACATCTACCAATTGTACAATGAATGCAGATAAATTTATAGCATCGACCTGATAGATCCGCCTTGTCGCGTGGCCTTCGCTTTCCAACTTCTTCACCGACAACTACCTAGCTATATAGAGCGGTTTTGCAGTCCCATAATAACAAAAAATTCACGAACTTCCAACTCGCCGCAAACTTCCACGAAAAATAAATTACGCTCCACACAATACCTTCTCGTCTCTATTGACATTGAATAAAGTAATGATAATTTCACATACTACCTGTTTACCTCAAATTTTCACATGAATGTTTCCCTACTGCTTATTCTAGCCTCTAACTACTGTAGTACGGTAATGTAGAAGTTCACATACTACGTGCTGGTCTATTATATTCATAGTAAAATAATTTGTTTGCAGACATACCAAGCTTTCGATATGAAACAACAAAAAATTCACAAATTATGCTCATCAACTCGGCTTTAGTTTCCGCATACAGCAATAACTCTAACAGTAATTGAGACTAACATTTGGCGTACTCCCAGGCCGCCCTACACCAGCGGGCTGGAAAGCCAGAGTCCAGTGGCCCAGCTCAGAGCTGCCTGAGGTCCAGCGCAGATGGTGAGGTCAGCGGGGCTTCAAGGTCGTCATAAGGCAGGCAACCCCTCCCTACCCCCCCCCCCTCGCCTGTGCCCGGTCACCCCATCACCACCACTGATATGTGTTGCTGCAAGGATTTGTTGCTTCCAGCATATCAGTGAGTGCTACATTGGGATACGATCTAAGAATTAGGTCAGGCAAGGTTAGGTGAGATTAAGTTAAGTTAGGATTCAGCAGAATGGGTTATATTACGCATTGGTTTGGGTCTGTTAGGTTAACTTAGGCTAAAATTTGGTTAGATTGGGTTAAGCTAGATTATCTAGGTCGCATATCAGAGCAAAAAATTAACTTTGTAGACAAACTGATTGTATAGATCGCCGACAAACATCTGTGTGTGTGTGTGTTATGTTACAGATATTCCTTCACGACCGCGACATATTTATTCGCGTGAATTCGTTATCGCGCATTTGTTTCGTGATCACGGTTTCCCCACAGCGCCTAATGTGTTCAGAGCGGCACTGCGGAAAGAAAACCTTATTCTGTCGTGTTTGGAAAGCTGCCGGCTCCACCATAACAGCAGTTCGCTACAAATTTCCAACAATTGGCACTTATTAAGAAATGGATCTACAGAAATGGATCGACAGAAATGTATCGCAAAACGTGAAAATAGAAGAATGTTTTAGTATTTGATGGTGCGATGAGCCACTATAAAACCTTATACGATGGAATTAAACATTAACTAGTATGCTAAGGTTCTGTTTTCGTTACGTAATTACCGTATAAGTATTTGTGTGTATGTATTTATTCTAATCTGTAACTTTTGAAACATACAAATGTATGTAAATTGTATACCTTTGGATTTTGGAACAAAATGAGCACGGGTTACCAGCCTTAACTTAGGTACCTTTTCTGATATTCTATTAGTTACCCCATGAAAAAGTATTTTCTCTTAAACAATTCAGCAAAGAAATCGGTCAAAGTGTAACTAGAACTAAAAATTTACCCGTGATTTGGAGAAGGCGCGCTTTGATAACGGCGGTTAATCTTGGAACGTAGAGTGCGCGGTCGAGGAGGAATACCTGTACAATGCATGCAATAACTTATACAGGTTTAAATATTCCAACGAACAACGCTTCTGAATTCGGTAAAACACAAAATTTAGGCTATATACACGCCATAGACAATCCGCTATAGTCTCTTTCTTAGAGGAAGGGGAGTTCTTCCGTGGTTTTCTTACTGTTACTAATAGTTCTGCAATTGGACGGAGTTTGCTACAACTTTAATTCATTCCCTTTTTTTAACAGGGTACCATTCTATGGTGAAAAAAATGTAGAAAGATACGTGTGGGTGAACAATACATGGCTTGACCTCTTCCCCAACAATTACAGTAGCACCTCGCTATAACGGAACTCGCTACAACGGAAACCCGATTATAACGAAAGAACTTAGAAGATGCGTTGCAGTATTTTTCACTTCCGTTATAACCGGGCTTTCGGAAACTTCCGTTATAGTAACTAACGCCATCCGCTTTAAGCGGTTAGTTCCGTTATGTATTACATATACGTGACGATTGCATAGGAATATTTGGTCATATGTTCATGTCCAGAACATAATGAAGATGGCGCCTACAGCGAAAAGTGCTAATGAGACAGAGAAGAGGGTTAGGAAGTTGCTTTCCCTAAAGGAAAAGGTTACAATTATTAAGAGGATGGACAGTGGAGCGCGCACCCTCCCGGAAACTTCCGTTATACGAACTGACGCCTTTCAGTTATAAGAGGGCTTTTCCGTTATAATTAAAATCCTGGATATAAGAGAACTGCGGGTATAATGACGGGCAAATCCCGGGGACTTCCGTTATAGTGAGGTACCACTGTATTTAGGGAAAACGTTGCACCTTCGGACGGATTTTGCGGTGTCAAAATCAAGTTTTATAGGTATACTCGTCGCAGACTAAAGAGGAACACTGGGTAAAAACGTGTATACGTACTCATTTCTGCCTGGGATGTAATTCATAAAATTTTACGAAGAGCGGCAGAGAAAAGTTATTGGTTTTTTGGGCATCGTAAAGGGCATAATACTTTGGCAGTACGATAACCATTTTGGAAAAGATTTAGAATAATGCGTGAAGGCAACCTTCTTTGTTTGTGGCTTCACACATTCATAAATCTATGCTTCATGCATTCTGTTTCTTGAAAATTTGAAAAATAGTTGTACCGTCTGGCCTGAAATACATTGTTCATAAATGATAGCTAAGATAGCGACCCGGGCATCAATGAAGAAAGAAACTTGTGGTCTGTGGAACTTCCACAGGTCCTGGGCCATAAAATACAACTCTACCTTCTCTAAAGTGTTTACAGCTTTACTGACGATCCATTATTTGCTTCGCCATAAGGCCCGAAACTTTAAACACCCGTCCAATGCAGGTATAAGTGCGAAGAGTCGGCTGTACGGAATGGCAAATGTTCCGCATAGCCGGGCAGAACCGTAGGCGGACCTGCAGACCAGCCAGCGCGTAGGCGAAGGTTCTGAGGAAGATGCGCAACGTCTTCAGGACTAGTTGTTGAGCAGCTCCTGCTGCACACATGTACGTGGTAGCAATAAGGTTAGATCACTTGCACATTTCTGAATAACTTTTTAAATACTGTTTCCACATCATTTAAATTTTCATTAAATATAGAGTACTGTAGGTACTATATTATTAATTTGCAGGCAGAGTTGCCGTAGGTTTCAAGGTAGATAGCACTAGATATAAATATTCAGTTTTTTTGGCTCGGAAATAAGCTTAGGACTCAGAGGAAGAAAAGTGCAGTTGCAAAACCAGCAAATATTAAAACTTCATCTAAGAAGTCTAAAATTTGAGTTTACTAAACATTAACACCATGGGAAGAGACATTTAACTTACGGAGCAGGAAAAAGGAAATATTCTTCCATAAACTCCGGTTTCCATGGAGCATCGTTTGTTAAGAAGATCCGCAGGTCTGTACATGTTGTGATTTTTGCAATATCCTGACGAGTATGGCAACCGAAAACTTAAAAATCGTCCTCCCCAATTATCCCAACGGCCCACGGCAGTTTGTTTTCGAGGCTTCGAAATGTCACAAGAGTTCAAAAAATCTTCGAACTTCACTTGACCTGAGTATTAACCTCAGACGAATTCGTCAAATATTACAGAAGTCCGAGAATTCTGTTTAGAAGAATTGACGGTCCCGGCACTCACGGAGAAAGATACGAGTACACTCAAGTTTTAGAAAACAGTCTTCTACCATTTCTACGATGCCATAAACAAAATTACGTAATTTTCAACAGGATGGTGCTGAAATACAGTCATACCTTCTGCTAAGCACACATAAAAATACGGTGGTTGTCCGCCCACAATATCAACAATCTGGATTGACCAGCTCAGTACCCCGACTTCGATCCAATAAATAACCTGTGGGGTATTCTTTCAAACCTTGTACCTCAATATGAGAGAGAATTTGATAAAAATTAAATGGTGGAATGCATCAACATCTGTTATGGAAAAAATACCCTTAAAACCTTTACCAATTAAAAGAAATCAATGCAGAAACGATGCATGGAAGATGGAAGTTCTATAAACTCATGGCAATGCTTATAAATATCTAAAAGTAATAAATTTTTGTATTTAACTGAATCATTTATTAATAATTAAAATTTTTTCAGTGTCTCAAATTTATCTCCACCCCTAAAGTTTAAATTTTGTAACTAGGACCGTACAACTTATAAGACCTACAGGAAATGTTAGTGTCTGTAGATTAGATTAAATACGCGGCAGTAGACGAACCAATAGGCCCATTCTCAAAGAGACACCGGAACTTACGCCCCGGCCCTCTATAAGCTATTGCCATATATTAGTAGGATATAGAGGACTGGAGAAAAGAGAAGAAAAAAAAGGGGAAGAATCTCAGCCAAAGAGACGATCATGAATGCACGCAATCACGATCAAGAGCCGCTGATATGCGGAGCTTAGAGATGTCAATCTGTGTAGTTGGAGCGGGAGAGAGAAGAAGACTGATTAAGGTGGCCTNACGATTTTTAAACGCGTAGACTGACGTCGGAAGGGAGTCTAGTCCAAATGCTGACTATGAAATACAGAAAGAACTGCTGACTTAAGCAAAGTTGTAACTCGAGCTTTATGCTCGAGTTTTTTTTATCATTGTTTCGAAAGCGATCATTGAGGTCTCTTTCAAAGAGTCCCGTTGTAGGTACGTCGTTGAAGCCATTCAAATACTTGAATGTTCCTATTAGTTACCCCTTGAGTCGTCTTTGCTCGTGAGAGATCAGACCCAGTTCTTTTAGGCGACATTCATACGGCTTACTTCGCAGCTGCGGTAGGTATCAATTTCGTAGCTCTGCGTTGGACTCTGCCCATGTTATCGATATCTTAATATTAAATTAAAGCACCTACCATAATCTATATTTCATAAAAATATTACTGACCTAGAAGCAGTATATTTAACATCTATTGAGAAATATGTAAGTGTCCTAAACTCGTCTCCACAACTAATGGTAGGTGGAAATAAAAAATGCATTAAACTGAAACGTCCCGATTCACCAAATTCATAGTAAGTTGTGTTATTCCGCTGTAAAGGTTCTTTGTCGTGCAGTATTCTTCTACGGCAAAAATGGGTTCCAGTACAGTATGTGACCTTCGAAGTATGTGCTAGGACGGCTAGTTAAGAACGAGTTATGTTAAGTTTGGTCCATCTAGAACAAAAGCCTAACATAACTTATAGGCACACATATTATGCCTGGATCTCAAGTCGGCCACACGACATACAGGCAAAAAAGGAGCGAAGTATAGCACGGTTCCGCTAGAACTAATGGTATGTATCTGACGGGACCCGAACCAGGCGGTCCCGCTTCAGCTATAATCTCGTAAGGAACAAAGCCGGACATATATATCCGTGCGGCGGTAGTCGAGGTATCGAATGACTTCCAAATTTAAATGATTTTGACTTACAAAAAATTACTTCCTTATAGGGTAAGCACTTCATACCTGAATTAAACGTCAACTTTTGCAGGGACAGCCCCTATTTCTACCGTCCTTATAAAACAGTGGGCACGAAAAAATTACATGGTTAATAAAACAATAATTAGGTCTTCCAGGACCAAACGCTAGATCTTTAAGCAATGCACAGCAAGTTAACACAGCTCTTTCGGCTCTCGTAACCAAAACTATTTGGCTAGAGCATTTTCTTCTAATTAGGCAATGTGTTTTGCATGCAAGGTCAGTTGGTGTAGCACCCAAACACAGAAGATGATACGTGCGCCCATACCACCAGACGGGTTCTAATACTAATTGCATGCCGATACGGAAAGTTACTGTTGCTCATCCATGACAGGAGACCCCTCATCGACATAACACCACGAATTCCTCGTAAAATGCTATTATTGTCAATTCCAATGTTATGTTTTGTCAGAGTTTACTTGACTGTTGCCAGGCTAACTCAAAGAAAATTATGGGGGATCTTGATAAAAATTTACGAGGAATGTTAGGAGGAACACATGATTAACTTTTAGTGAAGATACATTCAACTTTTTGTTTGTCTTTTTTTTTTTTTCTTGGCAACATGACTGAACTAATATAAGCGGGGCTTTATGAAATTGCAGGCATCGTCGCAATGTTGCGAAGAGCACGGACAAACTTTTTCTAATGATCACTGTGCCCGTTTGTTTGTTTGTCAATAACATAACTCAGTCATGAACGTCTTCTTAGCGAAATTTGCAGGAATTGTTTGAAACGTAAACAGGCACAAATGACCAAATTCCGGCAATGATGCGTCGGTCCATTTGTGTGCTGAACTACTGCTGGAATATGTCGCTCTCATTGGAGTTTTAGATCATAACTCAAAAAGTCAAGGATGCATCATTATAAAATTTTCCGAGTGACAGAAATGCTAATTAAAAGGCACGACCAACTTTTGGTTATGATAAAAAGAAAAACCTTGTTTCAGGGCCAATTTGCATTTTTCGTTAATTTTGCCTTGCTTGGCGAACGTACGTATGCGCGCACTCGCGGAGTGCTTCTCTAGTTATACCGTATTATTGTTACACTTTGTTTAACCTCTGTAGCCGTAACACATGCGTAAACCATAAGAGATACGTCTGTGAATTTGGTGCAAGTTTTTTTTTTTACAACTGTATAAATGCAGTGCACTACACTGCTGTTCCAGGCAAATGGTTATTATGTGTTCGTCTACGCTTTCGCAGACACTGTCACGACATCTCATATGAGGAAAAGAGGCACGGAACATGCAGAGAAAACGGCGAAAGCATACAAAGAATACCGCACAACAAAAAAAACATGAGTTGCGAGGAAAGGGATAAAAACCAAAACGAGCTCCAGAATGAAAGCCTGCCCCCAACAGCAGCAAGGACGAGAGAGTATAACACTTCCGTGTCGTCGTCCCCCCCCCCCCTTTCCCTTCCATCTATAGGCACCCCCGTGGCCTACTCTATACGGCAGTACCCGCAGGTTTCTCCGGTTGGTATGCACGCCGAGCTACTGCTGTGCCCTCCCGCCCGGCGCGCCGACTCGCGCGAGCGAGAGATAGCGAGAGAAATAATTCATTTGTCTGGATACTGTACGCGCGGCATATCTAACCCCTTAATTGCTGTCCGGGTATTACAATACCTTTCGTACACCCATTAGGCCGGGGCCCCACAGAAAGCAGCATGCGACGCAATGCAATTTTTACGGGAGTCGTGTTGCAGCAACGCACGGGTGTCGCGAGGCATAGCAGTTGCGGCGGTGGGGGCAGCAGACTGCTGTACCCTCCGTTACATTTTGTCATGCAACAAATTTGTCGCGTTGCACGTCGCTTGTCTCGCCGGTGTGGCGGCGGCATCAAGGACCGTTGCCATTCATTTCTACCACTTCTAATACTGCCATTCTATGAGAAATAAAAGCCTTTTTGAGCATTAACTGGTTACCTTATCCTTCTAAGCCAACTGACCTAACGACTAAAAGTTAGTAAATGTATTGGCAGACACACAATGTGTCTGCAAGGACAGAACAGTCAGACGATTGGCTGAGGGAACACGTCCAAAAAACTATTGTGAGGAACAGCATTCATGGGGGACATTCGATTCTCCAGAGTGAGCAGTTGTAGAATGCGGCAAGGGCAGCAGCTCATGATCAATCGCATGCGGGCGCGTGCCCCTAGTCCCTAGGTACCAGGATTGCCTAACTAACGTAACTATATCCTGACGAAACTACGCGATGCTGGACAACGTTGGTATAGTTAACGATTTAGTGCAAGTGCATGGAACAATTTCAGCAACAGACTGTGTGCGACGTGGTCAGCAGCATATGGGCCACGATCAACAGGAGTATGCTAATGTCAGGAGATGAAGTATGCGTAAAAACAAGCAAAAAGTGAAGCAAACAGTGAGAGGGCTATGAATGGAGTGTAGCGTATAAAACCTCGGCAACGCAAGTAACGGACCAGAGCAAATATGAGGAAGAGGCCAGTAACGCATAGCCTACGATGCACGAGTACACGAAGGAAAATAAGGGTACAGAAACAAGACGGCGAGGGGCTGAGCAGCACATGGCCTACCATCAGCACGAGTACACTAGCAAGTCCTGCACATTTATACGTCCATGAAGTGGAGCAAAAGCGCACAAGGTAGTGCGCGAAGGACGGTCGAATAATGAACTACTTTCTCTGTAGCTCAGCGACCCTCGTCAGCCCGCCTGGGGCACCACCATATGCGGCCGGACGCCTATTGGAATGGACATTAGAGAGGCCTACGTACGTCAGGGTGCTTCTTCCTGTGGCCTTTGCATGCAGCACTGGCATTATTACGGGCGATGTTAACCAGTAGGGGCCGTTAGTACAGCGGCGTCACAGGAAAACCGTAAAATAAAGAAGGAACTAGTAATATTTGGGGAAGCGGTGGCCTGCAAGAGCCGTTAGTATAAGGCGTGCAGATGCAGCAGTCCACAAGCCTACGTAGAGGAAGAACTGCGACTGTTGCTGGCGGAGTCTATCCCCTACAGTACTAACAGGAGAGCCGCATGGTAAAGGGACAAACGTTATCAAACTTCCACAAGATTTGCATGTCACTAAGAGCAAACATGTACCTATATCAATATTGTTGGTAAGTTTTGGTTAATGAGACAAAGATGAGAGCGCTTTTTTGTCAGTGACAACACCTGGAAGAGTGTAGGGTTGTGCCGATTAATCGTCATCGATGAGAATTGGCACCTTTTGGGTACTTGTATCGGCATCGGCAAATATTACCGATGCCGATTATTCAGTCAAATTGCCTATTACACAGGGAAAAAACCTTTTTTTTTAACTGCTATAGGATAATTTTGATGAGTTGAATATGAAAATAAAACCCGTTTCTGCGTGTGAGATCGCGTTTTTGTGCTGCACCGATTATAAACAAATCCGATCTTCTGACAAAATCGATCAATTCACTGGACAAGAACAAATAATAAAGTTGAAATATTTTCGACTGATTTGCAGTAATAACGATGCATAGATTCCAAATATTGCATTGGTTTACCCCAACAAGGTCAAATTCTCAACTATCACCTCACGTTTTTACGTTTTCGTGTATTNTTTCCCTTCCATCTATAGGCACCCCCGTGGCCTACTCTATACGGCAGTACCCGCAGGTTTCTCCGGTTGGTATGCACACCGAGCTACTGCTGTGCCCTCCCGCCCGGCGCGCCGACTCGCGCGAGCGCGAGATAGCGGGAGAAATAATTCATTTGTCTCGATACTGCACGCACGGAATATCTAACCCCTTGCTGTCCGGGTATTACACCCATTAGGCCGGGGTCCCACAGAAAGCAGCAAGCGACGCAATGCAATTTTTATGAGAGTCGTGTTGCAGCAATGCACGGGTGTCGCGAAGCATCGCAGTTGCGGCGGTGGGGACAGCAGACTGCTGTACCCTCCGTTACATTTTGTCGTGCAACAAATTTGTTGCGTTGCACGTCGCTTGTCTCGCGGCGGCATCAAGGACCGTTGTCATTCATTATTACCACTTTTAATCCTGCCATTCTATGAGAAATAAAAGCCTTTTTGAGCATTAACTGGTTACCTTATGAGATCCACCGTCCTTCAAAGACCACACTTAGATCAGAACAATATGAATGCTACGAGACATCAAAATTCGAATAGTCAATATAAGGTTGATAGCATATGGATCTCCAACTACACCCTGATCAGTAAGCTAAGAATATTTAAAGTTCCATCGTCCCCGTTAACTTTTGTTGATATAGCACTGCCTGAAAGGTGACCGAATGGATATTTTGGAAGGTAAAGGGTTAATGCCCAGTGCCGAATGTCGTCCGTACAGTACGTTCCCAAACAAAGTCGCTGAGAGATAAGAATAGATAGCTGACGGACCAACAGGTCCACTGCCAGAGAGCAGCCGGAACTGACGCTTCTGCCCTTTACGAGCTATTGCCGTCATGTCAGGCAGGGCCTAATGTAGATATCTGAGGCTGAAGAGAATAAGAAGGAGAAAGAGAAAAAATATTTGTTAAAAAATTTTCCAAGCGAAGGGCGAGACTGTGCAAGTGCGATTAGTTGCAGCAGACTGTTGGGGACTCCGAGACGCTCGGTTCGTATAGGGGCATGACAGACGTTAGGTGACCTAAGAAGCTTTGGCTACTCCTGGAAGAGTTCCTAGTTGTGGAGGGTCTTGCTCCCAATGTTAATCAAGAGACGGTTTTTGAACGCGTTGACGGTCTCTGCACCGACAAATTCGGAAGGCAATCCATTAAAAATGAACGCAATGGTGTTCAGACTAGTTGATATGAAAGTCCTTTCCTTCGTACGTATTCTCCCAGCTAATTATTCAAGTGGGTGGTCGAGTTACAGGGCAGAAAACTGCACAGCTTTCGAGTCTTAATAATTCCAATTTGAAAGATACACTCATATTGGAAACTTTGCTAGCAACACTTCGAAGCCAACTGACCTAACGGCTAAAAGTTGGTAAATGTATTGGCAGGCACACAATGTGTCTGCAAGGACAGAACAGTCAGACGATTGGCTGAGGGAACACGTCCAAAAAACTATTGTGAGGACCAGCATTCATGAGGACATTCGATTCTCCAGAGTGAGTTGTTGTAGAATGCGGCGAGGGCAGCAGCCCATAATCAGTCGAATGCTGACGCGTGCCCCCTAGTCACCAGGATTGCTTAACTAACGTAACTATATACTGAGGAAACTACGCGATGCTGGACAACGTTGGTTTAGTTAAGGATTTAGTGCAAGTGCAGGAAACAATTTCAGCAACAGACTGTGTGCGACGTGGTCAGCAGCACATGGGCCACGATCTACAGGAGTATGCTAATGTCAGGAGATAGAAGTATGCTTAAAAACAAGCAAAACGTGAAGCAAACAGTGACAGGGCTATAAATGGAGTGTAGCGTATAAAACCTCGGCAACACAAGTAACGGACCAGAGCAAATATGAGGAAGAGGCCAGTAACGCATACCCTACGATGTACGAGTACACGAAGGGAAATAAAGGTACAGAAACAAGACGGCGAGGGGCTGAGCAGCACATGGCCTACCATCAGCACGAGTACACCTGCAAGTCCTACACATATGTACGTACATGAAGTGGAGCAAAAGCGCACAAGGTAGTGCGCGAAGGACGGTCGAATAATGAACTACTTTCTCTGTAGCTCAGCGACCCTCGTCAGCTCCGCCTGGGGCACCACCATATGCGGCCGGACGCCTATTGGAATGAACATTAAGAGAGGCGTACGTCAGGGTGCTTCTTCCTGTGGCCTTTGCATGCAGCACTGGTTATATTATTACGGCCGACGTTAACCCGTTGGGGCCGTTAGTACAGCGGCGTCACAGGAAAACCACAAAATAAAGAAGGAACTAGTACTATTTGGGAAGGAAGAACTGCGACTGTTGCTGACGGAGTCTATCCCCTACAGTACTAACAGGAGAGCCGCATGGTAAAGGGACAAATGATATCAAACTTCCACAAGATTTGCATGTCACTAAGAGCAAACATGTACCTATATCAATATTGTTGGTAAGTTTTGGTTAATGAGACAAAGATGAGAGCACTGTTTTGTCAGTGACAACACCTGGAAGAGTGTAGGGTTGTGCCGATTAATCGTCATCGATGAGAAATGGCACCTTTTGGGTACTTGTATCGGCATCGGCAAAATATTACCGATGCCGATTATTCAGTCAAATTGCCTATTACACAGGGAAAAAACCTTTTTTTTAACTGCTATAGGATAATTTTGATGAGTTGAATATGAAAATAAAACCAGTTTCTCTGTGTGAGATCGCGTTTTTGTGCCGCACCGATTATATACAAATCAGATCTTCTGACAAAATCGATCAATTCACCGGACAAGAACATATAATAAAGTTGAAATATTTTCGACTGATTTGCAGTAATAACGATGCATAGATTCCAAATATTGCATTGGTTTACCCCAACAAGGTCAAATTCTCAACTATCACCTCACGTTTTTACGTTTTCGTGTATTTGTCCGAGCACTTTTGCTTTAGCCTATGCGATTGTGGCAATTGATTTTGTACTGCACGTCATGTCGAGTTCATACATCCCACTTTATGACATGAGTTATGATCCATGACGCAGCGGCTAGACAGTCCCAAATAAATCTAATTTCCAAAACCTAACGCGAAATATACATCGGATCATCAAGAGTTGAAGGAACATCACTGCAAACAGCTCTATAACTGGCGTGTATACATTCACATAGGAGCCCAAAAACTGTATAAGACAAGTAAAATCATACCTTACTATTATATAATAAAAACTGATACAAAGTAAAATTGGAAGGTATCGACAACTAGGAATCGGCATCGGCAACTTATTAGGAATCAGCATCGGGAACTAAGAGTAGATAGGAATCGACATCAGCATCGGCAAAAAAATTGGGTTAGGCACACCCCTAGCGAGTGTTGTCCCAAAAACACGCTTGTAAGTGCCCAACGACAACTGCTCGCCCCGATGTGCTCACGCAAACAACTAGTTTGCATCTTTCAGTTGTATCACGGGAGGGCGCGCAGGCTCTACAACAACATTTTAAGCGCACCAATTTCATTATCACACAGCAATAGCTTTGCTACACGGTTGTAGCTGCTAAAGCTAAAGTAGTCTTCACGTAATACTAGCACCGAATTAAAGCGTAAGATAAAGTCTAACACAAGACCCGTTAGTGCGACCTAATGGGTCACTATACTGGCCTCCCTGTTGTGACGTCACTACACCCGTGACCGCTGACCATGCCTCGCTCGACCAATAGGCATGTTGGGCCTGATGTTCAACTGATGTGTTCACGTCATCATGGCAGACCAAGGGCGACGATTCGGAAGAATTAAGTAGTGTGTCATACACTAAACTTCGTTGATATGTACAAATAAAAAAAAAAAATATATATATATATACTTACCAGCCACCACCAGATATCCAACAGCCCATCGTAATCGACTTACCTGAAACAAGAAAAATAAAAGAATTAGGTATACAACTGATCCATTCACTAGTTTTTCAATGCTCAAAAACTTCTCAAGATGCATAATACAAATTGCGTGACCTTATTTCGGCCAAGAATATTAACTGTCGACGTAAGAGTAGGCTATTACAAAAATAGGAATCTAATATGATTCCTAGCTTAGAACCCGGGAAAATTAGGAATCTTTGGGGATGTAATTTCCAAGCTAAAAAGCTTTCCATGAGGTCCAATCTGTAATGACGATTTCTCATAATTTTGCAGAAAACTGATGGATGACTCATTGTTCTTGACAAATATATGGCCAAGCCGGTTCTTCGTTCTTATCCTGTACTTAATTGTGAAGTCATAAACAGTTATATAAGGCCCAGTTTACTGCCGCACTAGAAGCGTGCAGGCACGCGCAGAGGCAGGAAGCAGCCGTTATAACGACACATTTTATTATTCGGTGGCTCTTGAGACATAAATGCGTACGACCATTTAACTGAAAATTGCCACAATTACCTGAACCTGCAGCTGGAGCTTGTGGCAAACCCGCTAACAGGTTTTATCGTTTAGTAAGAGTTGAAGTTCATCACTCACACCTTGAGATCAGATTTATCAAGGTAAATAGCTATAAGCTTGTAAACCCCGGCCCATATTCTATCCCACCATTACTACTTGTCAGTTCATTTACAAAACTCAAGCACCCCTTGTTGTGCCAGAGCCCAAGTAGCATGCAACGAGCTCTGTTATTGGTTGGGAACACAGGTCGGGGCCTGTGCCTGGCGTTTTAGTTATTCTTTCCGTTGGACTACAAGCGTTGGATTCACAGATCGTATTTCTCGCGGAATGTAGAGATGTAAATTACAAGATAGCACGTCCTACTGTAGTAACATTAGTAAATCTGCAAGGGCCCTGGTCACGAACACTGATCAACACAGGCTTAGGTGCAAAGTTATTGATATTTTGTTTTTTTTTCAACGACCGTCGCGACAACACGGACGTGACTGTAATAGTTCACTAGAAGTTCTTCCTGGCTAAACAGATCTGTCCAGGAACACACACACGTTTGGGCTAAGAACAACGCAGCCCTTAAAAAAACAGAAGCCACGGACACAAACCAAAGAGGCTAGGATACAAAGTTTTAAAACATACCTTTCCTCAACAGCAGGTGCTGGTCATGAACACACGCATGCCAGACGTTGAGATGCGGCGCAACGATTTACCTACAGCCTGTCTTCTTTTACAACAAACAGTGCAGTTGATACGACGCAATGAATACCCGCCTGATCAAATTGAGGACGAAGTTAAGCAGCTCTATTACAGCTGTTTGTCTCAGTTGAAGCACCGCTGCAGGGAACAATCAAAAGTAAATTTCGCACGGTAAAAAGCACTACAGTAAATGCAATCAGTTCCGTACCAAAGCTAAGTATGAAACGCAGCGGACAGAAAAGGTAGTAGTAAGCACTAAGTACAGAGGGCCTATCTTATCTGCAACAGGACGGGCACGATAAGATACGAGATAACTAATGTTACGAGGTATTGATAAAAAGCATAATGCTCAATACGACGGCCACGAAATGCTTGCTGACTATACGGTTATCATCAACTTGATCGCAAGCACTGTACGTTCCGTCTTGCATCTGCTAATTTCAAGAGAGAAAAAAGAGCCTGCATAATAAGCCAAGGCAAAAGGGGGAATGCATGCTCGAGAATCACCCCGCGTGGGAAAAACATGTCGGTGAAGAAGAGCAAGAACAAATGAAAACGGTCAGTAAAATTTAGAAAAATCAAGACTGCAAAATGGACACGAAAACATGCCCGATCGCTTAACAAAGGCTAAAGTAGGTATTATGGGGTCCCCCATGCAGAAGGGACTTCCAATAGCAGAATATTGGGCGGGTATAAAGCTTAAGGTACTTATAAACCAATCGTTCATCAACATTTTATGAAACACTTTCATAAAGTCTTAAATTTTACTCATAATTATTACGTTCCTAGCCTTTGCATCTCTACCTGCAACGTACACTGTGATCCAAAGAGAAAAACAAAGGACATGGAAATAAGAATGGGGAGAGAAAAGTGGAACCCATATGCTCGAGTTAAACGTGCATATGGGAACAGTAAGGCGGGAGAGAACAGAAGAACATGGTACTAGGAATACTTTAAAGGAAGGAATAAAAGTCCCCACCACACCCACAGGACGTCCCGCGACGACCTAGCTAAGGCTAAGATAACCTATGAGGAGACTCTTTGAGGGCGCTACTCCTCATAACAGTAGATGAGCAAACCTATATCTAACTTAACCCTATGGCTCATCCTATGCCCCCTGAGAGTAGAAAGCCTTTAAATCAACAAGCTTCCATTACATACTTTACTTGTCAGAAATTAAAGGAAAACTAAGCAAACTGGCAAGTAACATACCGGAAGGTTAAGGAGAACGAAGCCTTGAAATTACAAGTCTCCATCACGTACAATACATGTCGGAAAGTATAAGGAAAACTCGACAAGCCACTATCTCCTAGAACAAAAGCACGGCGCGCTCCGACAACCTCAGCAGAGATATATGAGCACATCGAAAGGTCATCTTTGCCATGAGTGACGCGGCGAGCTTTCAACTTTCCGAGTTGTATTTGACATTTCCAATAAATGATCTCGACGCCGCGTACTTTTTATTGACTTGGACGATACCTTACCAGGAGTAACCTTCATCAACGAAATATAGCCTTCAATTTTGTTTCAGATCTGAAACAGACCAGTGTTCATAGTTAAGCCTTCTGTAAATAGTAATATTCAAATATGGAAGAGTCTATTGCGGCTGAAACAAGTGCCAATATACTTGGTCACCGAGTGTTGGCCGCTTGCTTCACGCAGATATCGATGTTGGCTTTGCCGTACTGTGCTGTCGCGACTTATGGTTCTTGTCAGATGGAAAAAGTGGCCGATTGCTCGGGATCCTGACTGCTCTCAAGACCAGGAAGCCTATGAGGGTAGCAACATGTGCTTTTCTCAAGAGTGTGGCTCGATTGCTCCAGATCTCGACAAGCGCTCGGTCATACTCGACAATAACAAACAGGGGGAGAGAAAGACGAGAAGACACACAGGCGAAGAGACACACAAAGGAGGAAAGTCAGACAGCTCAGACTGCCTAAGCGGCAGATATCGTCCAGCGAGAGCCGCAGTCCAAAGATCAGAAGCAGCAGCAGCAGACGAGTCAACAGCAACGACGTGGGGGCCAATTATTTGGCCCATGACGGAGCCACCAAATGATAGAAGCATGACAGCAGCATCGAAGCAACATTTTAAGGCAATCAATTGGGCAGCATTGGGGTCACGCCGAGCCTGGCGGCCACCGCAGCCAATTGCTGCAGTCATTCGTGCACGTCTGATTAAAATAATTAGTTAACGGGACCGTCAGATGGTGGACGAGCAGGATAGGGTATTGATAAGGTGCCCCTTTGAAAATTAATTATAAAGGAGCAAGGTATCTTCTTAACAAAATAACCAGACTTATAACTTCAGCTATTCCATGTGACGCGACGCATACAGAGAGACGCTATAAGGAAATAATAATAAATCATATGCAAGTTCTTCCAGGCAGAGAAAATTACACAGAGAAATCTTTAGTTACAGTGACCTAATGGTTTAACCAAAAAATTTGGTGGTGGTGATGGAAAAAACATTGCACGAAATATAGCAAACACTGAGAAATCTACTTCAGGTGCCGCATACCTCAACCCGAGGCATTTATGCTCGTACTTCCAGTGCTAACGAGATTTACTTAGGTGTGCTGAGATGTTCAATGCGAAGAACCAACTGTTTTGTTGAGCCAAGCAGAGTTGCGGAGTTGCAGCATTTGAGCGGCAAGAGCAGGAATCCCACCTGCTCCAGGAGGAGTAACAATTTAGAGCCCGACTCTGGAGAACTACTTCATAAATGTCCAAAATTTAGTTTGAATTTTTGGACTTGAATTATAAAAATGTTAGAGATATTGCAACTGTCAACAAATACTATTTTTGGCTTCATCCATGTGATTGCCATTGACAGTGAGTAGGCTACCTAGTTCTGAGGCTAGTTGGTCCAATAAATTTGGCCTAACGCTAATTAATCTTTGATAGACTAACTTGATATTGCAGACAACAGATGATACAAACAAAGAATTTCACTGCAAAAGCCAGTAAAATATTTTCTCCAGCTTAGAGATGGTTCATGTTGTTTACATTCACTACTTAGCATATATAAATAGTTTTTCTCTATGATAACTATTTATGAACCATAAATTAAATATATGAAAATTTAATGTCCCAAAAGTACCATAGCTAATAATGATGCCAAATACTGTAAATGTAAAAAACACTCGTTAGCCTAGTATGTGTATGTTTTGGTAACAAACAGCTGGGCAAAGGTAATGGTCAAGCAAAATATTGACGGTAACACGGAGTCGGAGTTAGAAGAACTGGAGGACCAGGAGTCGGACTCGTTCTATCCGACTCCGCAACCCTGCAACCAAGTAGTTATAAGCTCACCATCAGAAGAAACATATAGCGGGTAGGTAACTGTTTATTTTTTTGAGGGGATTATATTGTAATTACTTCGTACCCAGAGCAGAGCTCGATCTCGAGCAATTGGGATGATGGAGGCTGGCAAGAGAAAGTCTGAGTTAGTCAAGTTTGTGATTGTCAGTTATGAGTATTCTAAATGCGAGGCAACCCCAGATTGGCTCACACCAGCCTGCATCATCCCAATTGCTATGTAGAGTAGAGAGCCTTCTTGAGCTGTCAAACGTGGCGCCTTCTTGGTCTTGGTGTCCTTAAGAACATCATCTCTATTCATTGCTCTGGGTTTGGGTCAACAGCGTTTAAAGCTTAAACCAAAAAGGTAATTTGACCAGTTGTCCAGCTCAAAAATCATGCAAGAGTGACATAGGTAATTAATGAATACATTTGTGTTTCATTGATGATCGTATAACATGTGAAACACGATAATCGAATGTGTAAAAAAAGTACCGGTAGCTACCCACCGGAATAGACGTACAAGTTTCTCTTGATGGTAAGTGTAATACCTACTACTCGCGAGTGTCTCTCTGCGTAGTAGTAATTTATGTAATAAAGGCAATCGCATCCGATTATAGTAGTATAAACGTGAAGTCCACTTTGACTGCACCCTTCACTGGGATACCCGCACGCACTGGTTCATGCGGCACACATAGGCCAACTGGCCCTAGAGGAGATAAGAGCAGCTGCAGCCGAGAACGGGCGCTATGAACTATGGCACCGAAACGGAAGGTTCAACGACCCGCCACCCCCTACCAAGACCTCCTAATGTACAGGCCTGGATCTGGGCCTCGAAAATGGTCCAATTGCGTACAGTCCCTGGAAAAATCATTAGACGCAGCCTGATATTTTTAGTACCTACTCTACATATTTTGGACATAACTGGATAGAAATTTTTATTCAAGCTACTTACAAGTTATAAAATTACAAGATTTTGAGTTTTCTCCGAATAAGCCCGAAATTAGCAGAGCATGTACCAAAAATATCAGGCCGCGTCCAACAGTTTGTCGGGGGACTGTACCGACCGGACCATCTTCGTGACGTCGAGACCCAGGCCTGTACTTTAGGAGGCCTTGCCCCTACCGGTACCTGAAGGTAGGTACCCTCACGATAGCTATGCGCACAAGCAGACTTGCTGATTCGGCGCGCCGAGGCCGCGACAAAGACCGCGCCTGGCATGGGGATCGATCTCACGACTTTCAGTATAACTGTGTAGTACTCATCGTCTGCTGCTATCGTGGGTATCAAAATGGTTATAAAAAGCTCTTCTGAAGGTAACTGGATCAGCGGAACCCAATAATTGAGTAGGTAGCCCAGCTGAAGCGGTTTGAGTCATTTGGGATGGGAGCATGATGGTCGTAGTACAGAAATAGATGGCATGATTGTATTAATCTTCATAACTCAGAAGGTATCTGAACCCTTTGAACCTATTGGGCACAGACTGACTAAACTACAGTACCTACCGCTACTCCAGATCTTGACAAGTATATGCAGTTAAGCCATGCTACGTAACAACTTCTGAGCACCACAACTTGCAGACATTGAACATTCAGTGAAAATAAAGAAAGTCGAACAATCAGCAGCTTCTTAAGGCAGCGCCTTACTTAGGGGGTGGGAAGCTGCAGGCGACTAAGGAATGTATAACTAAGCAAGACCTTATTTAATTTATCCACATTATTTTCAGTTAGGCGCTGGACTTATGTTTCGGCATTTCAGTTTGCCTCTGCTTACTTAGGTAGCAGAAAATTCATCAGTGTACCTATATAACGCGATGACAAGTTGATCTTCTAGCAACATGAGCACAAGATCGGAAGCGTAAAGGTTTTATTTGCAGTACTGGTGAGGGAGGAATTACTGCAAACAGTGTGGGTGCCCTGGAAGCAAAGATCAAACACTTCTTTCTACGGTGGCGACTTGATAACTCCGCCCGTGGTCGTGACAATTTTATTCCCAGTACACGAGCATAGGAAATGTCTCTCAACGTCGGGGGGACCGTTTAGTGTTGGCCGCACGTGCATATGAAGGCGAGCACAAAGGTTTCTCTTTCTGACCACACCGCAAAGAAAGTGAAGGAATCCCACCAGTAGCGGTCAGTGGGATGTATAGGTGCGGTCACGTAATTGTACAGCGAAGAGAACAAGTTGATGTGGTCGCCAGGAGCAGCCGTAGCGTGCCCCACAGACGAGACGATGTGTCTTCTGGTGACCAAGTTACGAGACGATTATCATATCAAATCATTTCTCGAACTCCCTATCCAACAAATCTTTCCTCGAACTACCCATTAGCCTACTCTAACAAAGCAATACCTATTCGAACCTATATATTACTCGAAGAAATCCTTTACTTGAGATATCTATTAGGTCATCAACGACCTACTTACTGCCTGGGTACTACTCCCCCC
>LQNS02000137.1:5684413-5696202 GCA_001587735.2 Parhyale hawaiensis
CTTTCCTCGAACTACCCATTAGCCTACTCTAACAAAGCAATACCTATTCGAACCTATATATTACTCGAAGAAATCCTTTACTTGAGATATCTATTAGGTCATCAACGACCTACTTACTGCCTGGGTACTACTCCCCCCCAAATTATTACTCGAATGATCTATGACAAATCAATACTCGAACCGTTTACTCCAACAAATCTTTACACGAGGGGCCTACAACTAATGTTAATCCGACAGAACTATTACTCCGGACTTAACTTAATATTAGAAGAAGTTCCTGCTCCAATAAACCATCACTTGACTTACTTAATAATCGGACAAACTACCTAGGTAAAATTCCAACAACGCCGAACTTCACACAAGAACGTTTGTCAGCCGACGTAGATTCCGAAACGCTGCTTTCGCTATATCTAAATCAGGTTAATCAGCTAGCAAAATACATTGAAATAGAATAGCCGGAAATAAGTATATTAACTGTAATAGCTAGTACTAGTAACAAAGCTAAGTTTCCTACGTCTTACAAAACCCAAAATATCGCGTAGCAATTACTGTCACTATAGCATAATTGAAAGAACTACCGCCATCATCTATGAATTATAAATGACTCGTTTCCTCGACCAATTTGTAATGCTCTACCGGAAAAAAATTAAGAGATTTTGCAACACATACAGCAGCGTCGGTCGGAAAGAGTTGAGACGCCCGGCCGGACGGGGTGAGTTGAAACAAACAAACAAACAAAGAAAAAATGGATCTGGAAAAAATAAGCTCACTCGTATTCATTTTTCATATCTTTTTTGCATCAACTCACCCAGTCTGGAAGGGCGTCTTAACTAACTCCGACCGATGCTCGATAATCGTTTCTACATGTATCATTAAACAATGATACCATAAAAGATTAAACAGCCATTATTAGTACTACTAGGGTGCCCGCGCTGTCAAAAAAGTGGCAGGGAAGAATTTGTGATGATCCGTCTTCGTTGATCATAATTTTCTTATTAACTTCCTTACGTAGAATGCGATGCAACTTCCAACTCAATTGGGGAACTTGCAGATGAGCGTGCTGGGCTGAACAGCACCAAACTTTCCTTCGGTAATACGCTGAAGTGTCAAATTTTTTTTCTTGCAGTCGATATTGCTCCTAATAAATACTGAGCTCTGTATCCAGGGTACTCGCGGTGGGACATAACTCGGAAGTAGTTTTCCTCAAACGAAAAGTTGTTCTGTTGAGAGAAGAATCCAAGATGGAGAAAATTAGCACCTGTAAAAAATCCTCGTGTTCTTTAGCCGTCTTCTGACCACTGAAGAAGTATCAGTGTTTACTAAGGGCAGCTGAAGTTTGGATGAAGGAAACCTAAGAATCGAGTGGAAATTACGATGCAAGAGATTGCTTAGAGAAGCTGTGTGTATCTGCATCCTGCAGTGAGTGGACTTAAACGTTGTCACAGGAAGACCGGAACTCATATATAGGTAGCGTAAATTTGCCATCATCTGCAACGTGGCCTATTTTCTACCTATCAGTTTTCAAAGAAACTTGAGAGGACGACCATAGCCTCCAACCTGGGCTAATTTCCGCCTGTTTTGTTAAAGCGTGACAGAAAATGGATAAACATACAGAAAAGTAAACAAATAAATAAACAGATAAATATATATTGGTCTTTCTTATATTCTAGATCATCACTATGAATATTCCCATACCATATAGTTATGTTCCCAGCTCACGAACCTCTATACACAGAAAGAATCACACATTTGGCGTTGGGCACAACAGTAAACAAGGCTAAATAATTTATGCTCATTGAATTCCCCGATTCTTGGTAACGGCACGACGCAACGTGCTGACGTCCTCTACATTATACTGATGACGTTCCTGGAGTTCGGCAGCAAGGAAATGTAGATCATGCAACCCCTCATTACCGTGATGTGGACTCCGAGCCTAGCACGCACACTGGCACGATCCGGTGCCACGGCAAGAAAACTATGGTGCAACTTCTTCGATAGGTCCGAGACATAAATCTGCAAGTGTTCCAATAGGGCTGCGTATTTTTAAGCACGTGGTTCCGAAATTATAGTTTAGATGTGCCAGATCTCTCTAGAAAATAGACTTCCGAATAAAGAGCCAACGAGTTGAAATTACATTGAAGGCCGTAGGATGATTTGGAGCCAGAGCTGCAGGATAGGCTATTTTAGACTTACGATAAAACAAATTCTAAACGATCAAATTGGCGTTGGCCATAATTGCCCCACACAATGTTGCTTAATATGTTTCGAAAGTTTCAAATCCATTTTAGGAATGAGTTTGAATAAAGAGCAATGAATTGGGATCAGTGACCATGCTCTTGTCCAGGTCACGTACAGTGAGTGAGACCCCCTTTCCCTGCACTCATTCTGGATGGTATGTCACTTCCTGTGGTTGATGACTTGGTAATCTTGGGTGTCACTTTTGTCCAAAGTTGACGTTTGAGCCCCACATTCGTTGGGTTGCCTCACGTGCATCGCAGAAAATTGGTCTGATGAGGCGTGCTTGGAGGGTGTTTGGCTCGGTAGAATTGACATGTGGCTGCTGTAATTGGCAATAATTGCTATGCCCTCCCTCTTCTGGAATGCTGCTCCCTAGTCTGAGGCCTGTTGTAATCAGATTACCTCAGAGTTACTCGGTGTTACGCGTTGTTACTCACTCGGTGTTACTCTATTATAGAGGTGAATGAGACAGGATTTCTCAAAGCGTAACCCCGAAGCAACCAAAACAAAACCAAACCCAATGTAAAGACAGACGTTTATCCGTAATTATTGCTAATATTGATGAAATAGCCTCTAGAAATTTCGTGATAGGTCCCTGCGCATCTTTCTACCATAAGGAATTGATTAATTTCATCAATTGAATGCTTTTTACCATACACTCAGTAGACCGACTTCATGAGAGCTCAAAACGTAAACAAACCAACAAGCGCAATCGAAATATCTATACACTAAGCTAAATAAACAAGTATTTATTTTTATTTGAGACGAATATAACCTACAAACAAAATAATAAAACTTATTGCAAATAGATAGGAAAAATACGTCTTTGATGGTCACAAAACATAATTATACGCATACGGTATTTATTCGATGCATATGTGGCGAGACTTGGCATCAACACGGTGTTACTTCGCTCGCGACCCACCTATTTTGCAGGATAACGAGTTAGCGTAACACCGGGTAACCCTGGTGTGTCTCATTGACGGAAAATGGCTCAATGCGACACGGATTTTGGAGACGGAGTTACCCTCGAGGTAACACTGGGTAACCCGGGGTTACCCAGCACGCGTCTGAATGCAACAGGCCTCTGGGGTTCTGCTGCCGATTGTAATATGTGTTTGCTTAACAAAGTGGTTCGTTGATGTGCGTTCATGCTGGACGATGTTGTGCCTTGTGATCTGGCGCATCGTCACAGAGTTGGTGGGGTCTGCTTTTTACATAAAATTTATAACTGCCCTAGTCATCCACTGTCTAATTTTCTTCCGCAGCCATTTGTTCAGGTGAAGTATACTCAGCGTATTGGTGCTCTTCACGAGTTTGCCTTGGAACCGTTACGAAGCCGTAGCCCGGTCATAAGAGCGAGCGAAAAAGGTAGCACACACCTACAAACCTTACCAGAACTACCGAGACAGAAACGACCACGCCCATAACCGTCGAAATTTGCTAGACATGTGTCTCGATAAGACACTAGAGCCTAGAAGACTTTTTTTTATTCTTTTTTTCTTCACTTGCTGGGCTGGTTGCGTGGGGGTTTGTCAACCTCATGGAGTTTCTCCGCTCCCACGTCGCCAGTCTGGTGTGATTTCATAATAATAATAATAATAATAATAATAATAATAATAATAATAATCGGCTGGGTGGCTTCGTTGCTTTCAGATACTACCGAAAACATGGGCCAAACTCCACCGTTTTCTGACACTATAAAAACATGAGCCAATCCCTATTATTTCCTACCACATTCAACAGAAAATGTGGGCCGAACTCCATAGTTTCTTGTCTGATAAACAAAAACATGAGCCAAACTCCATTGTTCCCTGTCAGATTCAATAGATAACATGGATCGATTTCATTGTTTGCTATCAAGTACAACGTAAAACATGGACCGAACTCTATTGTCTCCAATACCATGGCTCGCCCGGTAGCCTATATACAGTAGGCTTGGTTACGCATCCACTCAGACACTGCAGCGATGTTGCAATAGATGAAGAAAAATTACCTACAAAGCATGAGTAGAGTTCCCAATACTTATCAGTTTATCAATGGAATAAAAACTGGGGCACCATGCAGCGTCGCTGACAGCTCCCGACAAAAATCAGCACCAATCCACTTTACAAACTTATGATTAAGGTTTTTGGTGCAATTTTACGGTCAACGATTGTAGATACTACGAGTCTTCGACTTGCATATTTAGATTGGGATAATATAGCCTAACCCGCTAAGCTTCGACTTAGTTTGAATTTGAGTCCCAAGCTTTCGAAACTTCTCCAAAGTAAGCTCACGATTACAGTTCTGGATAAGTTGAGGCAAAGCGGCCTAGACAATCTCGATCTCAATATGAGAATTTAAGATAATAAAGTTTACCATTCATAGATTTCGTATAGCAATGACATAAAGCGGCGCCCAAGATGTGCCTGGAAGGCGCATAGGCTAACTGCGGCGCCAGTTCAAGTGTCCACTCAGCAGAACTGTAACGAGTTTCGTGATTATGCGGCTTTCGAGCGGGCTCAGGGTATTAGCGAAGTCAAAACACTGCAACGGTGAAGTCAAAGCAGACCATTACTTGTTGTGAGAAGTAACTATTTTGCTGAAAACCTATTAACTAGAGGAAAGCGCTGAACTCTGACATGGGATTTGAACTCCACTCCGACAGAACAGAGTCCCCTTGCAATGAAGAGACCACCAACATTACCGGAAATGTCAACCCCTCGCAGGTCACCGAAAATATCGAAATCTTGAACTTGATCGAATCACAGACTTCCTCGACACGGACAATATACGCTCATTGTTGAATATTGACCTTCTCCAACACTGCCCACCTGGTTATCAGAGCGTAAAAAAAGGATGAATCTGTAGTTTTGCACATGATCGACTTTAGATTTCCAGTCGTGAGTAGATGCATCCACATTGACGGTGATCTGCACGTAAGACTGCAATGCAACGGCCGCAATATGCCTCTACTCAAATGGTTCGGCTCTGGCCATAACGCAAAGCTAACCAGGTATTCAATACTTGAAAATTTTCCTCTATATTTGGAGTCAGCAGCAGAAGCACATCCCCCAACGATCATTGACGAATTACGCAAACTTGAGTGCTATTAAGGAAAAGGCCGGCCGCCTTATTCAGTCGCAGTTATGAGATATGCCCTCCTGCAGAGATATACTTCTGCTACTTCATACCGGCTGATCTTGAAGCAGTTTCCGGTGACCTCGTTCCGACTCTTGTACAAGATTCAACAAGGCAGGATTGACACCATAAAGGCCGTACGAGGAGCCATATCATCTAATATTGATGTCTTATGATATGTATTTGCAACCAGGCTCTCAATATCATGCAGGTGCTTATGTTGGTTGCAGTGATAAAGGGAAGCTGTACAAGGGTATCTTCTGCTTCCCGATTGTAGGACTTCAAGAGTCTGTACCAAGTAGGTATAGTGCGTACTGTTCCGGAATGTTCGGTAAATGGTGAGTTTAATGCGCACTATTTGTTTCTCTTGTTTAGTACCTAGGTATAAATGAAAGACCATAAGCGAGAATAGGCGTCTGGTAACAGGCGGCTGGTAAAACTGGTAGCAAGTAAAAGTGCCAGATAATAGTATTATTAGACTCATTGTTTTGACTCGCCATAGTCCTATTTAAATAATTATATATATATATATATATATATATATTTTATGTTAAAATTATAATCATTATTACAAATATATTTATAATTAATTATTATATCATTATTAATTTCTGATTTATTCGAATTTTATGATAGGTATTATTGCTACTCCGGAACTTTCCTGTTTGGTGGACATCACCAAATTTTATTTTGAATACATTTTTTATGCAGAGTTCGAAAGTGGTAATAAATTTTTCATAGAAACTTTATGGTTTTCGAGTAAAGTGACCTTAAAAGCATCGTTCTCCTATCTATTACTAATGAAATATATACAGACTTAGCTAAAATTGGGGCTACTTTCAAATATATTGAATATAGTTCCATAATATACCTAATATATGAACATAAAAAGGAAGACCTTCCACAATGAAAGTAAATTTATGTCTATATGTTTATTGTAACTAAATTTGAGAGTTTTGGGCTTAAAAAAGCGAAATATATTCAATAAAGTATAAAATTGTTAAATTTTCTACTTCTTTAGTAATAGATGGGAGAAAAGTAACTCTAAAACCCTCTTACTCAAAAACCATCAATTTCTCCGAAAAAAAAATTATATTTTCGGATTATAAGGACAAAAACACATTGGAAAAATGCATTTAAAATAAAGTTTAATGATGGTTTATGCATTTAACTGTTCGTGAAATGGATGATGTAATTGTATTGTTTATTTATCTGTATAAGGAAAGCTATATTTTCTAGTTTATGGCATAGGTTTTGGATTTTTATCTAAAATACCGCTAGCTTTTTATCTATTGTAGTTAAGATATAAATACAGTCTAATCAAGTACAATCAGTTTCATTCCCCCGAATATGTACACTAAAACGGAAGAATAATGGGATATAGTTTTTAACAAACCTTTTAGAAATGAGTGAATTTCAGATGGCATTGCAATGAAAACTCAAATCCTGGCCTATATTGACACCAGCCGTATCCAAGATACGGACCACCATTCATGAAACGGAACTGGTAGCGGGCAGTTTAGGACTCTTAATATCAAGAGGAAAATGTAACATGCACGGCCGTATTTATAGTAGGCCATGGAGGGACATGCAGTGGATAGTCCGTCGATAGAAATGTGAAGCCAAAGCAGCAGAGTCTGGTTGGAGGCTTTCAGAGCATCAGAGGCATAATCTGGGCACGCATGGCGTCCTAATTGAAATTCTTCTTTGAAGTGAGGCCTTACTTACTGCACTTCATATTTATTTCATACTGCTATCCACAAAACATATAAAATGTGGCGTTTTATTCCACTGCATTAAGCCATGAACCTCCCGCTCCTGACTGGCCAGCTACTAGAGCGGCATAACACGGTGAAATGGTTGTCGTCAGTTACAGCAAGTTTGAGCAATAATTATATTCTTCCGGTTTCCCTGACGTCAAGAAGATAACACTACTCAATATTTCTGATTAGGATTAAGAACCCAACCAACGGAAGCCTGAGGTTCCACTCTCCGACTGGTCGATGTGATGCATTGCGCAGACATGCTGTCACTTCTATGTTTTATTTTAGTCCTCCTATTACACTTCTGCTTCCTGGCTATATTGGTCTTAATTCCAGTGTTTTGACTTCGTTCAATAACAAGAGAGCAATATGTTGGAATGTTTCTAAGCAACAACAAGTTTCGACGATAAGAACACGGTTTGATTCGAATACTTCACGGTTGCAGAGGCAGAGTTGAGTAGGAGGTGTTCCCAAGTATGGAATCTGAGAGCCGCTTAATTGTCTCAAAAGTCTGAATCGGAATCAAATAACAGCCTGGCCTGCCCGTCCTTTTTGCCAGGAAACTTACATAACGTGTCGGAATCCTAGAGTAAATACTAGCAATAGGAGCAGCACTTACGCTGGTCTCAAAAGCCTGGGTACTCTACTTCACCGTTTAAGATTGTACCGCAAAGATGATCTCCATAGAGAGTTGGGGTTCGGACAGGTAGTCGAACATAGGTCGAGGCAAACCGGCATACCCGCCAATGAACTACAGTAAATGTATCGTTGAACAGAAGAGCAGCAATATCAAGCATAAAACGTGGCCTATACCTTCAGAGTGCAAACATCTGCTTCAACTTTGTGATACATAAAAACTTTTGAAGCAACTTGAATAATGTACTGATGTATCAAACGTGGACGAAAATAGTAAAACCTTCGAAACCTTCACCTTTGATAGAAAATTCGTCATCGTCAACCTTGACCAACGTTTATAATGTCGACAATTTCCAATAACAAAACACAAGCTAAGCTACAGGTACAAATGAGACATTTGCGATCTGAGAGAGCAGATATACTATATCCTTTTTAGGTTACCCTCGTTAGGTATAACCAAAAGAGAAGGTGGTTTTTATGAATAACTCGTAAAAACACTTAATGAAGTTATCGATAACGTCATGTTGGACACGGTGATCAGTCTTCCAAATCAATAATAAAAACACTGCTTAATACAGCGGATCGGTTACTTTTTCTTAACCACAGGGTCATTAGATGTGCTTTTTGCCTCGAAAGCAATGCGATGGAGTTTGATGCAATTGAGTTTGAAAAGATGCAAAGTCGAAAAATCGACCGAACACCAGCATACTAAATGTTGTATCGAGTAAAAAAAAATTGACATACGAGTAAAAAATTGGCATACGATGAAAGCAATATAACGTTCGGTCAAAAATCATTACGTATACCTTCTTTGGAATGCGTACATGAAAAAGGAACCTATGAAGCAAGACATACTACAGTAAATATAATGGGAATGACATAATCGATGACGGTCTTGAGAACATTACGTGCTCTTGATCGATAGCCTATGCATATTAGCAATTTTCTACGACTCACAATAGGCTATGCTTCAGCACACACTATTTGGTATCAGTGTAACAGCTGAATTAGTGATATGCCAATAAGCTTATTGAAGAACATGAACAGGGCATAGTGCTCAATAGCGAGGGTGTGGCAGTGTTGTCGTCGCGGCATGAATATTCCGGGAATGAGCTGAAGAACATCGTAAAGAGATAGACATGCGATTAGAAGCGAAGGGTTGCTGACACTGGGGGTCGATGCGCAGATAGCCATGGGATAGCGAGATGTCCTTGCTTATAAAATATTACCACAAGCACGCAGGCAGGTGCTGAGGTGAATTATGTCCTAATGTGGTTGCCGTAAGAGAAATTTTCTTGGGACACAACCATGACAGGTAAGAACGAAATAAGTTTTTCCACATTGTGTTAAACGGCAGGTAAAGTGGAAAAATCTTACACACAGTACTTAGTGGCAGAATAATGGACACTTTCTTAAACATTGTGTAAATGAAAGTAAAAAAGTTATACCTAGTTCACAAGAAAAGTATGAGTTCTAGGTAGACCATGTAGTAAAACTTCCATATCAGACAAAAGGGGCAATAACATTGCATTGTGCAACATAAAGACTAAATAGCTATAGCCGGTAATTGGCATAGCCTAGTGCAGGTTTATTTAGGCTCATAATATCATCTTATAAATTTAACCACCCGAGACATGCTCATAATATTGAGTTCATTCGAGAGTATCATACTATAAAACTTCAATATGTATTATCAAGTTCAATGCAAGCATCAAATGTTTTAGCAACAATAAAGATATCACGAGACGCGTATGGTAGCTAGTAGTACATGCACAATAGCGTGCAGGGAAGATAAAGGTTTTATTATTATTTTAAATTATTAGTTTAACCATAGTTTCTGCCAAAGAGCGATCCACACACTGATGCTGGTAGACCAGGAGGCTCGAGTAGGAATATCCTATCTCGACATCGGCTCTCTTCTGCCATATGGTATAAGTTGGCTCAGTGCGCTACTACTGGCAGGAAAAGGGTGCAAAGAATAGAAAAAGGCACATGAGTGGACGGTCCCATTCGTGGCCTTCAGCACGAGAGAGACTAGAGGTGACCCGCGTACTAAATCGGCTATCTCAATCGACAGCTCACCTCACGGAACAGAGAGGGAAAAATAAAGAACCTACCTAACTTTACAAAACTAACCTTCTCGGCAAAAACTGCGGCCAGCTGCAACATCCCCTGCGGATAAGGCACTTATGGGATCCTTGGCTTCGTGAGGCCCAAATATATTGTGGCAGGGAAAGGGCCCGCCAGAATATACCCCTGAGGGCTTAAATACTTCATATCTTACAAAAACATATACCCTACTCATCCTGCAGCAATAATTGTACTGACTATAGAAGTACAGAAACGAAACAAAAAATCAGGGCATATACGTTATAGCCATAGAGTATAGGAAGGTATGATAAAGTTTTCAAAATATGAGTGAAAATTAATCCTAGAAGCGCTTTCCTACAAGGGCGGCCGTGTTACAATAAACGTGGTCAACGTAAGACAAAATTTGAGGAGAACTGCGACACTGTCCGCGGCTCCTGTAGTTGTAGAGGACCTACGGGTCAATTGCATTAGCTATACAACATCTGTATATAGGTACAAGCCCTGGCCAGCCCTGAGACCTATAAAACAAGTACGTAACCTGCTGCACCCTGCAGTTGCCGAGTATGGCCCTACTGCTTTAAACAGTATCTGGACAAACAATCGACCGTAGTTGACAGGCTGAAGATACGTACGTAGCTAGGCCTCGAGACCTAGTCACTAGTCAGTGATCAGTAGAAGTAGTACAAGGATTGCTAGCGCAGCATTGGAGAGTCGCATCGCACCGAATTCTCTGTGATTTTTTCTCAGCTTTTCTACCGAAAGGTCTCGAATTTAATGCGAACTCAGATGAGTTCTAGAGGTCTAAGCGGCCAGAGCATTATTAGGTATATACTAGCAAGAAATAAGGTTCACAAAGGATAAGTATAGAGGACCCACCTCTAACGCTAGAAAAAAGGCACTAGGGACAGCCCTTGCGGTGAGGCTCATATACATTCTGGCAGGGAAAGGGCCCGACAGAATACACCCTTGAGAGCTACCAATGGTTCTAGTTGTAGCGTATAGCTGTGGTCGAATTACTTCAGATCTGGACAAGCGCTCGGCCATACTCGACAGCTTGGGTGACCTGCACCAAGAAGAGGAGGTTACAGGAAGGGGTTAGCTGCTAGAAAATAAGGAAGTAGCAGCGCGAGCCGAGGCGCCAGGCCGGTCACTTTCACTAGGAGGAAGTGAGTGTAGAGCCTATAGTTGTACCCAGCTGACCCACCAGGCCCAGGTCGCTCCTAATCAAACGTTCGTCGCACAAGCAGCAGCGAGCAGAAGTACGCTGTACAATATGTGAGGTTGTCCAGTATTTCTTGAATCAAAAAGTTGAGACAAAATGTACAAATATTTATCGTTTCAAAATTAATCAATAAAGGCACAAAGTACCTAAACCTTTTTTTTCTCGTAAGATTAGTCATAACGTCCACGAAGCGGAACAAACATACGTTACCTAGTGGGTTACTTCAATTTATTGTGATTAATCACAATCTATCTTTACTACAAGTATACTTTTGTAGGTAGAGTCATAAGGCATTTTTTTTATACTACAGTAACGGCCATAATGATTCGGACACCTAAAACCTCATCAGAAAATCTTTAAATACTTCAATATTATTGGAGGCATCGTCTACCACAAGAGCTGACCAAACTGCAACGTGGAGCGTTATCTTGCATAAAAATTGTTTATAAGTTGAAAAAGCTTTGCAGATCGGCACAACACGTTTTTCTAAAAGTTCTCTGTATACCTGTGCGCTTACGTTTCCTTGCAGACGAACTAAGGGACCCGTGCTGAGATCGTACCGATGACCATAACGCTTCCACCGCCAAACTTTACACTTGACGCAATTTTTGGACAATCTTTCACCAGTTGAACGACGCACAAATCTTTTTCCATCGGAGCAAATAAATTGAACTTAGATTCACCGCTAAAATGAACCTTAGACCAGTCTTTTCTAG
>LQNS02000137.1:5717286-5731402 GCA_001587735.2 Parhyale hawaiensis
CTCGGATCTTCTTTTTTTCATTCTTTCGTTTTCTCCACCCGCTGGGCTGGTTGCGTGGGGGTTTGTTAACCTCATGGAGTTTCTCCGTTCCTACGTCGCCAGCCTGGTGTGATTTAATAATAATAATAATAGAACTGACCGGCCACCCTGTGCTGGCCAAACATGTATTATTTAGAACTGACCGGCCACCCTGTGGTGGCCAAACATGTATTATTTAGAACTGACCGGCCACCCTGTGATGGCCAAACATGTATTATTTAGAACTGACCGGCCACCCTGTGGTGGCCAAACAAGTATTATTTAGAACTGACCGGCCACCCTGTGATGGCCAAACATGTATTATTTAGAACTGACCGGCCACCCTGTGGTGGCAAAACATGTATTATTTAGAACTGACCGGCCACCCTGTGGTGGCCAAACATGTATTATTTAGAACTGACCGGCCACCCTGTGGTGGCCAAACAAGTATTATTTAGAACTGACCAGTCACCCTGTGGTGGCAAAACATGTATTATTTAGAACTGACCGGGAACCCTGTAGGGGCAAAACATGTACATATTATTTAGAGCTATGCAGGTATATCGATCCAAAGATATGATGTGGCGTGTTGCCCATGCCCTGCTGCACATCACCTTGCTAATGGAATTGGAATTAAGTCTGTAGTTTCAAGTACGAGAATAAACAACGATTGCGATTGTCGTGTTTATGCCTTAAGAACAATATGAAAAGATCTGCATTTAGAAGAAATTTTTGAGCTCAATTCTTTTTAGCAGAGCGGAGTGCAGCGCAGCTTCCTAATATGCACCAGAGATGCAGACAGAACTTTGACCCTGACTGGAAGGTCCCTCCCTCTATACACCACACCCACCGGAAGGGGGTGAATGCGGGGGTGTGAGTACCCATCCCTCTGGCACTCGTTAGCTTTCCCACCTCGCCCCTGAGCGTCCCCCCTCCCTCTGTCTTCCTTGAGCGGTTCCGCGCTTCAAGGTACCTTCGAACGTGACCGTTATTCTCTCAATGTTGATAACACGTACCAACGTATATAACGTAATAACACAGTACCGCACATTAAGAAGTAAGAAGTTATCAAATGTAATTCAATATAATCTGTCCTCATTACACTGCAGGATCCAGTTGGCCGGGGTTTTGTTTCGAGGAGGTACCTCAAATCATGGATACTGTTTGTGAAATTAGTTAAGGATATTTATTTTTATTTTGATAAGGTATGCGAGTTTGTTGAACGGAAATTTATCATTCTCTCAAATATACATACGAGAGTTAACGAGGTTGAATTGAGAAGAGTGCGTGTGTCCGTGTTTCCGCAGTTGTTTTTTGAGAGAGCAGCGATGTGGGAAGGTTGGGATTTGTCCACCGTATATAGTGGGCTCTGTGGGTCCAAATGGACTAGTGTTCTAACAATAACTGCTCTTCACGTGTTATCGATATATCTCTAAAAGTACCTACCAGCGAGTATGAGAGATCTGTCTAATTATTTATTTCATTGTAATATATACAATATTATTGCCCATCAGGTGCAATTCTATAATGTCTTTTGCTCTTTAATTTGTTCACACAAATTATTTTACGAAGCAACAAAACACTGTTCTAGGATTAAAATTAATTTGCTGCGGCAATAATACAAAGAAGCTACAGTGCCTTACTTGACTTTAGGTAGAAGTCAACATTTTACCGTCATGTTTCAAAAGAGTGAACTAAAGCTATAAAGCCTGTGGGGTGCAGACGTTCTTCCTAGTCATGTCTTAATGCATCGTTGGCGCAATTTACTCCGATTCTAACCATTGAAAACATTGAACTAGCGATGGGTCGAATGTCATTTTTTTGGACATCCGCGGATGCAATTGCGGATGTTGCCATATTGACATCCGCGGATGCAGATGCGGATGTCAAAAGAGATGCAGATTCTCCTCGGCTGCGAATATTCGCCCTACAACAAACACACACAAACTCCCTTCTCACGACGGCAGTTTATACAACACTTGGGGCAAAAAACTTAGATGGTGCTTTGTTGACAGGGACAGCGCTTGATCACATTTCAATCCAAATGAGAATTTACAGTTTTCAGCACTATGGATGAGCTTAGTGTACAGTGATATACCTGCGCATCCGCGCCTCCTTTGCTGCTGATTTTACAGTTCTGACATCTGCGGATGCGACTGGGAATGTTACAATCTTATCATCCATCGGATGCAAATGCGGATGTCAAAAAAGGTGCGGGTGTTCAGCAGATGCGCATACTCACTCCATCATTACTTTGAAGTTTGAACTACAGCTGCACCCTCAGACCGTAGACCTCCACCATGCAAGGCAATGCCAAACTAAAAGAAATAATGGTAGACAGACAGACGGAGAGACGGATCATCACCAAAATTTATTCATGCGTTCCTGGAGACCTTAACAAACAGTTCCCGTATATTTCATGAAGATCCCTCAATAGAATTTTTACTTCTGTTGCTGTCAGACATTCTTAGCAGTTACAAGCCGCAGCAATGTTAAAACTTAACTCCTAGGCGGAAGTAGCTAATAAGAGAAAAGAAAAAATACAAGCTAGCGGAGGTCCCTCTGCAAACGACAGAATTCACTATGACACATCTTGCCACACGACAGTCAAATGAACGCGTTCTCGCAGCCCCCTGTGTCCTAATGCGCTGTTGCGTTCGTCTAAGACAATGGAAAAGTACACAGCTGTCCAAATTATAATTCACTCCAGACTTGAAAAACTATCCAAAATTTTACTGGCGACAGTTTGGCAGATACCGTTGTGATTGTGAACACACACAAAAAAAAAACCTTCAGGCGTTTAGCAGGAACAACACGTACATGTAGCTGTGTTTTTTTTATGGTTGTTGAATCGTTCAAGCCTTCGTTTCCATAACCACGGCGAACTGACAGAGGAAGAAATAAGGGACATTTAGTACGTATGTTGATAGAAATGTGGAGCCCATGCTGGGAGATGTTCCCACCCACACAGAATCAACGTGCAAAGGAACACCAGGTCGGAAAAGAACAGGAAGAACAGATGAAAGTAAGATCAGTAAGAGTATTAGAATTGGAAGGAAGCAAAGTGGGCACAAAGGACATCACGAAGGTCTAGCTAATGGCTAAAGTAACCTACACAGGGAACCTCTGGGGCGCTGCTCCTAAAAAACATAGGATGAGCGAACTTAAAACTAATCTAACCCTGAGGCCCTTCCTTATATGCCCCCTGAATGGACAATGGGGCAGTCGTGGAAGCCCGCCCTTTCATGTTCGAGTTTGTATATGAATCTTTATTCTCATATGTAGTTCCCCTTGTCCTGGTATTGCATTATCCCCAATATTTTTACCATATATAATAGAATTACAATGATGCCGCATCCTGAATGTAATTAAGGTGGATTAAGCTGGAAAGCGATTGCAGAGCTGTAGCTTACCGCCATGCACCGAGACACGAATACATCGCATCCTGAATGCGAGGAAAGACAACATAAATTCGTAAGAATGTATGCGATAGACAACACGATTATTCTGCAACAAATGTTACATTATTATGCATCAAAACGTGCACACATATGCGAGGTGTTAACTTATTGAAAATTCAAATCATGTGACACGCGCCAGCAACTGTAGAGCAATGAAAACCTCGAAAAAATAGAACTAGGCATTGCCTTCTGCCCTGAACAGCAACTCACTGTACAAGAATAACTGGGGTAAAACGCGGTATAGGGCTTAAGCCCTTTATAACAGCTGTTATCAATTAAATGTATGCGGTAGGCATAACATTATTAAAACCGTTAAACGTTAATGAAATTTTCCATGGAAAATGAAAGTTTCCATATGGAGCAGCACAAGAAAAACTTGTCTAGATATTCTGCAAAAATATCTCGCAAATTTACACTTATTTCTTGCAAAGCGCTCGACACTTCCTCCCTAGGGAGAGGCAACACGGTGAGGGAGCAGTGCCCCCTGACACTGACCAACCTCCCACACGCAGGCACGGCAGGGCTCCCTGACCTGTGCCTGTCGTCGAGTATGCCATCGGGCGACCTCGCCATGTAAGTGCTTGCTGCATATGTCTGCTTGCATATGTTGCGCGCGTTTGGTGGATTTGTGAGATCGATCGCGCTGCGCGTTTGGTGGATGTTGTAGGTATTAGGCCGTAATTTCGGGTAAGTTGGACTATATTCGGGTTTAATGTCGGGTAGGTTAGGGGAAGCAAGGACTGTTTTTTTTTTTGTTTTCCATTTTAAAATATGAACGATCCACCAAACGCGCAGCGCGATCGATCGCGAAAATCCACCAAACGCGCACAACACATATACTATAGTCTCACCATTTTATGAAGGCGGTTCGGTCGTGGTCAAATTCCTCTAGAGCGGGGCCAATCCTATGAATATGTCTGAGATTTCTCTATATGCAGTTAGTGGGCGTGTCTAAGATATGGGCCGAACAAAATCTCAGATATACATAGAATTGGCAACGCTATAGAGGAATTTGACCACGATCGGACCGCCTTCATAAAATGGTCAGACTATAAAGAGCATTGTTTACAAAGGGGGCCGTGCGTACCCCTGTGAGGAACTGGCAGATCTGAAGAGGAGTGACGTGAAACGGAGCGGTGGGGCGCAACGGCAAAGGATATCACAGGTCCCGAGGATCTCAAATGATATGTAGAGAAAACTCTGCTTATATAATTTCGCAATGCCATCAAGTTAAATAAATTCTTTTGATAAAATAAAAATACATCAATTACATATTTCTCAATTTCAGTATACCCAACTTTTAGGTTTCGCGTTTGAACTTTAGATAGGTACACGTGGAACGGATGAGTTCTATTGAGATAATTACGTCTGTATTCCAACACCACTATATATATATTTTCTTTTCTAACCTATAGTGCAGGAACACTTAGGGAATTGGATGAGCAGACTTCACTCCCTTTTTTCTGGATGTGGGCACAACAAACCCTGATCTGCCACCATGAGGTTTCGAGCGCTTAAAAATTTCACCGCATATTGTTTCCCAGTTTTGAATACTTCATTGCGACATTTACGCATTTTACTCGTAATTACTAAGTGCGTACTTATGATTATATTTTGAAAATAAAACAAAAAGTCGACATTAGATGTGCCATTGAGACAATTTGTTGTAGTTACAGCGCTTTTTTAACCTCTTTCCAGTTTACCTGAACATTCAACTGACTGTAGCAGGTACAAAGCCGAGAAGTGAAGATCACCTGTACTTGATAACCATGGATAGACCATTCACCTGAGAACTTAAACCATTTTATATATGCAGTATTACCGGATAAATGTACACTAACTTTCAGGTTAGAAACTAGATTCTTGCCGGTTTTAATATTCCAAAATGGTAATCAACCGGTAAGAGCTTTTTCCAAACTAACACAACCCTATATCTGATCCTGGTAAATACAGTAAGAAATGGTCAGATGTCCATTCCAGCTTATCTCACTAAGATTAATCACGATGAGGTAATTCCATCGCACAAATCTCATTACCTGCAGTTGTGTACTAATGAACTTTAATGAACGCTCGCTAATGAGCTTCTGGAGGACGCGGAGTTCAAATGTCTGAGGAGCGTATGCACTTTTACTTATAACCTTATATGGCTAGGCCACCGGTGTGCATAATGTGGCTGCCTAGATCCGCAAGGGTGCTTGCGTGCGGTCGTTGATGGTTCGTTTCTTTATGAGGTTATCACTTATCAGTAAAGTAATGCGGTCTTGACAGTGAATTCAATGTCATGTTGAATTCAACCTTACAGCCTATGGTCCATGTTGTGCCCAATGGGGAGGTTCAAAATAGCTCTACAACAAATGGAAAACGGTTAAAACGAGAGTGACTGCCCGCACATGCTTGCTTGATAATCCTCATTAAAATCATTAAGTTAGTATACTTTAGACTTTTGGAGTCAAGTGTCAACTGCACATCTGCATAATTTTCTTAATAAAAAGTTTCTGCTTCTTGGAACTAAACACCAAGTTTCTATTACGGCAAAATACCAAGTTTTTTTTTTCCTGGTCTACGTCCTCAATAACCGTTACGAATGAGATGGCGAGAGCACAGAGGGCAGCTGAAGCTGACACCCTAATTGCTTGCGTGGCTTATCGACGCAAACAGCAGCAGCAGCAGCGCCGATGGAGAGGAAGTGAAGGGAGTCGGTTGCACTTTATCAGTCATACGAACCAGCGCCACAGCCGGCAACTGGGTCATATGGACGACGTCATGTCAACTCTTCCGCTCGCGACCGAGAGAAACCTGAGCGACTCGGTGTTCCCATGCTTTTGCTTCACGTGGATGTAGGGGGAGCTGTACGGGGGCGTGCTGATATAGCAATAGGCAGTGTAATGTGAGCTATAGAGTGACATATCTGATGAAGCGTGCGCTGACTTCTTGGCATCTCCAGTGTAGAGTGGTCCATATGGTGGTGGTGAACTGACATAGGTGTAGGCTACCGATAGGCGTGAAGTACGGGTCGTCCTTTATATATGCCACGGATAGGTTCATAAAACTAGATATATGTCAGAAATAGGATATAAATAACATTTTATTGAGTAACACCCGAATCATTCTATTTATACTGCAGAACAAAACCCAAGGGTTTGAAAAAATACTACACTATACAATGATGGAACGTATCTATAAAAAACTAATTAAAAATCTAAGACAACACATGAAACATAACAGTTGATCACCGACGATATTTAATTCATATAACTGCAGTGAACTTTATACTGCCAGTGAGGTTACAAAGACAACAATTCGCTAAATAAGATGAAATTTCTTTCATTGAACTACAGTCGGTGCGGCTTGATTACGCAAATCGTATTTTTGCAAAAAGAATAACGTGTTTCAAGTTTTACTGTCAAAATTTCGATGTAACTAATTTTATCAAGATATTTTCTTCCTTTTCAGGTGACACACGTAGCAGCAGTATGCAGTTCAATAATCCTGTTTTAGGAAAATATAAAAGTGGTTTTATTAAATGTCCGGTTTGATTATGCAAGTGTTCAAAAACGGGGGAAAAACTGGATTAACTGATTCTGATCGACAGAAAATCACATCAGTGCTTGGCAAGGGACTGACTACCATCAAAATATACAAGAAAATGAATAGAGATCATCGAATAATTAAAGCACATGTAATAAATTGTAAGACCTGTAGGAAAGAACCTGAAATAGTTCATTTAAGGTAACTTACCGATAGGGCTCAGCGCCAAATTGCTAGGGAGATGGTTAGAACTCCTAATCCTACTAGCAAACGAATTTTTGATGCAATTGGAGCACCGGAAATGGGAACAAGGAGCCTTTAAAAAGTGATGAACCCGGCTAAAAACCGCCTCTGAGCAAATTTTACACGGGAAAATGTGTTCAATAATAGGCTAAAACTGTGTTAAAATGAATTTCATGAATGTTGTTTTCACCGATGATTGCCGAGCCACTCTGGATGGACCAGACAGTCGGTCGTCTGGTAAGGTATTGAAAATGCGTCCTAAAAGACTCTGGATTCCCCGACTACAAGGCGGTGGAGGGGTTATGTTCTGGGCTGGAATTAAAGGAAATGAGATTATTGGGCGGTTTAGGCTGTTAGAAGGGGTAAAACTAGATTCCAAGGGATACTGCCAGCTTCCTAAAAAAAAATTTTTTCCCCCTACTGGAAGACGAAACTTTGTTGCACAGAAAATCCTTAGTATTTCAGCAGGATAATGCACCAGCGTACAAGCCCAGTTATACAAGGAGTTGCTTCTCGGATCACGGCTTCAAAGAACAAAATCTGATGTTTGGCCCCCCAATAATAAACGCTATTGAAAATTTATGAGCCATCATTAAATGGAACATTTATGCTGATGGAAAATATTACAACCTCGATGCTCTTTGGAATGCAATTGAGGATGCCTGTGGGTCAGTCATGCCTTGTGAAGCGTTTCCTAAAAATCCTCAAAAATAGAGGAGGCTATGTTAACTAGTGAGGTGAAATGAAAAGCATTTTACCAGTATTGTTTGCGTTGCTTTCTAGTTTGTTTTCTCTGTTCATTCTAATTTTATATTTTTTAAGTAAAAGCGTTTGAAACAGCACAAACCATTATTTTTTACCTTTGCATAATCAAGCCGAGCACCTAAAATACAGCTGTTTCTACTTTTCCTAAAAGCAGAATTATTGAAGTGAATATTGCTACGTATATCATCCACTAGCGAGTAGAACACTTTGCTAAAACTGCATTAAATTTTGGTAGTAAAACTTGAAAAACATAATTTTACTGCAAAACAATACGATTTGCATAATCGAGCTGCACCCACTGTATGATGTAGGCCTATGTAATACAATGCCTTTCAAAAAAATAAGTAATTTTGTTGCAGACGAAATGAAATAAATAATGCTGTATAGTTGTAAATAACAACTTGATAGGTAAATAAAATAGTTTATTAATTAGTACGGCATATACCGAGGATAACCTGCACTTACATATCTAATTAGTATACTTGTATGATCCCGAAAGTGATGTAGACAGGTAACACGTAGGGCGTGTAATACACACGTATATTCTTAATGAAAATTATACTAATAGTACTATTACTACTATTATTATTATTGATACTAGCTCCTCTGCCAGGCAAGTTACCATGTATCGGTGCTCTCTCCATATTGACATGACAATGGCGTTGCTCAGCCGTACGGTAAAGTAGTAAACAAGTGTCACTATAGCGTATCTCTGCAATATTGCAGCAAATTGAGCTTACTGTTTTTGTTATATGGCTCTAGCAGGACCACAAACTGTTCAGTGCTAATAAAGTCTGCAGGTATAGACTGAGTAGGTACTTATGTATTCTCCTTGTGAAGGGCTTCCTCTTTATGTGACTGAGCCCCATGGTGGAATAATGTTGTTTTGCTATGTACTTGTGGGCGTATGTAAACCTATTGTGTTAGTAAACATTTTTGGTAATAATTATTTTTATATGTGATGCCTACGCAATGTCCGAGTTTGCAACAATATTGCATATTTTGTTAATTTATTAGTGTGATTAGCAAGCAAATCCCAGCTCCGATGGTATCCCAAACTTTAGCCTCTTTTGCTTAAATGCTCAATTGTTGGTATTGCTAATTTGACTGGGTAGAACTGGAATTTTATCCGCTAATATTTCGTCACTGTCTTAGTTGCGATCGTCTTATTAAAAAAAAAAAAATTGTGTAAAACGCACGAATGTGTATAGTTATGTAGTCGTATACTTTATACTCCTATCTGGATACGCTAGTGAGAGTAATAAGTACTGTAAATACCAGTATCTATGAGTTCAATAGATTCGAAATGTCAATGCTATGTTTTGGTGACGAGCTGTGCGAACGAAATGAAGTCACGCTGTTCAGCTCCTTACGACAGCCACCGTAGCGAACCTCCCCACAAACGATAACAGAGGAGCTGGTGAAACTTCTACAGCACTTTTAATCTTTTGAAAGACGCGCTATCGCCGCACAAGGAAAGAACTGAGCACAATGGGAAGAGGAAAGTAAGTTCGCCACAGACGTTGCCAACGGTACAATTCTCAATTATGGCAGAAACACAGTCGGCTTGGGAGATATATAATACCTGCAAAGCTGGTTATATTGAAAACTGATGAATCCCTATCCACAGAGGTCGTGAATCTAGCAGAGGCATGGCCAAGAGACAAGAAGTTTGTAAATTACACCGTTAAGGGCCTGACGTGGGTATGTCCGCCAAACAGTAGTCTAGTGCTAGTACATTTTTCGTACAAGATTAAACAATTACTGAAAAATCCCTTCAGAGGTAAAAAAAATAAATCGATCTAGTTACGATACGAGTCAAACTGAAGCTGCTGCAAGCTTCGACCTCCTCGGACCTCCTACCTTAAGTTTTCGTATTTTCGGGTGATGTCTACCTAACGCAGAGCTGGTGCAACCCCAAGAAATACATTTTCTAATCCCTCGTCGTTTTGCTGCCCTTTTTTATAAGTTTCTGCAGCCCGAGCAGAGCACAAACAGGGAGACATACTGTATATAGAACGCCTGATCTCCGACAAGATCGAGCACTATTGGGCAGAAGCAGAGTACCGAACCTCACTTCTAAAATTTAGTTCATCATGTACGTAACCTACAAATCGTCTATTAATATAAGCTCAACCACAGAGTAGTTATTTAGAATCAGATGATTTTCTCAGAATAATCGACCTCTTTCCAGGAAGCAAAGCCCCCAAGGAGGGTAGTCCAGTAGAACTGACTCCTCTTGCCCGTCGCCTGACTCCACCCATTTTCACGGCATCAAAATGTTCAGTTTGTAACCATGGAAATCTCCTCACAGGAGCTACGTCGGTAAGTCAACTTAAGTTAAGTTTGCTAAACAGACAAACCATTACGGGTGAGTACAATATTTATACAGCAAGGCAGTTGCTAACTCTGCTGGATTGGAAACTTATTTGAAAATAAATTTCCTCGAATATTTATTTGTCCGGGCACTTTTAGGCTTCATTTAATGTACTGCACAAAAATATAACAGACTTTGAATTAATGAGTAAGTGCTTGAAAAAAAGGAAAGGGAAGGACATGTAGCATGTCGATAGAAACGCGGAACTCTCATGCGCGGAGTGTACCTATGCCACAGACATAAACGCTCAAAAACAGCAAGTTCAGATAGAAGAGGAACAACAACAAAAATATAGGTGCTCAGAAGGAACCCAAATATGGAAGGAAACAATGTCGGCACGAAAAAAAGATATCCTGAAGGTCTTTCTCAGGCTTAGGTATACCTATTGGGAGCGGGGCTCTCCACAACATATAGGGTAACCCAACTCGAAGAGCGTTATGGCTTATGCTCCGTGAGAAGCTCGGGAAAGACCAAGTAAGCAAGCAACCAACAAACTATCCTGTAATGTGACGGAAGAACGCAATAATTATGGTGTTGTATCATATCAATAGCGAGTCAGTAAAAAAGAAATAATGTACTAAATTAAAAAAAGCATAAAACTTTTATAAATATATTCCTCTATGTATGAAATCAGTAGGCAAAACATAAAATTCTACTCATCGGCTTCCGGCGAGAAGGTCTCGGAGGCTCGAGGGCCGTGACGTGCAGAAAGGATTTTTGGGCGCGCCATAACAGCGCAGAAGAATTTACGAGCGATTCATGCACAGTACGGGACCGTCCGTTGTGCCGGCCATCTTTGCCGGAAACTACCGGGACCGTAAAATCCGTTATCACAATTATATGCAATAATGACCGCTGTGTTATAGATACCTGCATGTACATGTGTCCAAAGGAATATATGAACACTGGCAGTCACATACGGTACTTTCAACTCTTTTTATACTACGCTCTGTTGTTTTGCTATAGTTTCTTTCAACATATTCCCCCTAGAATTCAGCAGCTTTAGCGAGGTTCCATAGCCTGGTAGAAAGAGGCCTTTACCTCTCAGCAATCTTGCATTGAACAGGGATAGAAACGACACTATAGAACTTTAGGCCGCCATAGAAGACAAAATTCCAACTATTATTATTCTCCCTTTGTAGATTTACCATTGCACCCACTATAAAGTGTGATCCAAGCACTGAGGCTTGGTGGAGGAAGCCCCGAGTAAGCAGTGCAGACAACCGATTTGTATTGAGAGTCATCTCTACTGAATGCGTTACTACTGGTACGAAATAAGGAGCAAAGTATCTTTAAGAGACGAAAAAGGACTGAAGTGAAGACACTAGATGAAGCACTTGTGTAGAAATTCCTTCCATGCCCCCTACCCCTCCCTTCCCAAATATGGGAGCAGGTAGGATTCCCATGGGATGGGTCGCTTACCACGATTCGGCCGCCCAGCTCGCGGAGCAGAAGGGGAAGTGTAGAGATCCTACCAACCTTCATAAACAAACCTCAGCAGGAACTGCGGCTAACTGCAACATCCCTTGCGGAGATCAAGAGAATCCTTGGATGAGCGAGGCCCATATACAGTAGGCCTTATGTACGACAGGTACCTATAGGGCCCGCAAGAATATACTAAATGTTCAAGGCAGCTTTTGTAGGAACGGCGGATGTTCTGTTGGTGCATGCAGTAAGCGAAATCACGCAGTATTCGTAAATGAGACTGGCGAAAACGCGTCAGCTCATATATGTGGCACTGACCAACTATACAAAACTGAAGCAGGTACTCGTAGGAACTATATAGAACTATATTTCCGCCGAAAGCACGATTAATTTTTGAGTTTACTGTAGCGGCAAGTTTTTCACGCACTCAATAAATGCACCTGCGACACATACCAACACTCTGCAGGGCACGGAGGTTTGCGATACAGGTATAGGAGGAGCGGACACATTCATATTTCGCCCTACTGGCCAGGGAAGCTTTTTTGTTCTTCGACGGCTGCTCCCTTCCCACCACTTACGGGCTCAAAGTCATTCGTACAGCCAAACAGTGAGTTAGCCAGGCGTCAGCCATACCGAAATGGTTAGCATCCGATCTCCGTAGCCGTTACTACCTCCTCCTATTAAACTTGCAGTAGGGTGACTAGCCGTCATAAATGGTGGTAACGAATGCAAGTTAGCCGTATTCCTTTAAACTGTGGTGCATTATAGCTTTTTAAAGCAAATAGCTGAATGCAGGAATTGGCAGAAGTTTTATCGCTATGATATTGCATGATAGCTATGGATTGCTATATACACACGGACCCGTTAAAGAAATGACTGCTTCTCTTTCTAGTTGCGTTCCCATTTTCATCGGGGGTCGCTGCTTCTGGCAATTCTCCTCCACAGCGCCTGATCCACCACCCAATCGTCCTCCAGCTGCTTCCCCCTGACATCTCTTCGCACTCTATCGCTCCATCGCAGTTTAGGTCGTTCACGGCTCCGTCGGCCGTCATTTTCCATGTCCACAACCCTTTTTTGGAAATGACTATCTGATGTTTAATTGAGAAATTTACTCTGCGTGGGCGATATATTAATCGAAGAGAGATGACTGAAAATAATGGATGGAAAACAAAGCAAACGGACTCGCAATAAACCGACGCATTTGGTGTAGAGAAAATAGCATACTGCTAATGTACAACCCGAGACGTATTGAGAGTAACCTGCGATTTGCAGGAAAGAAGTTCTTTTTCTCTAAAGTGCTAGAAAGGGAAGTCAACAAGTAAATAGTACCTGGAGCATATTAAAGGAACTTCTCGGACGCTAACAAATTTTATTAAATCCTTCACATCGGTACGGGAAGACCATGCAACCAAGAAACAAACTGTTTAGAATATCAATATGTAGATAAGTTTGCCCTGTCCTCGAACTCGTTATCAGTCTCGATGTGGGACACAAGTAATCTAGAGTTTATGTAGGAACAGCTTATTACAGTCAGCTGTAGAGAAGCGAAAACGGGGTTGTATCGATGACAGTGTGGCGTGAGTGTGTGTCCGCTTTCCACGGCCCGGAGGCCGAACTGAGAACTCTGTGCATTTCTGAGCATTATCTGGTGTGCTGTGCTGCAGGTAGTGGGTAGCCGCGCACACTCTTTAGCTTTATTCGTGCAGAGTGGAGCCTCGAACAGACTAAGCTCTATGTGACGCTAGTCCTAGGGCGTGAAGAATACTCTAGTGCTCATTTTTAATAATTTTTTTGGAGAATTTTTCAGCTTGATTGTAAAGCCTTCGAGAAAAGCCACTGGCTCAAAACAGAATAAAAATTCCTCTTGCTCACACTAAGTCGACACCAGCCCACTCGTTGTGTAGGTTCACGGGGTAAAATGAGCTCAAGGAGTTTTCGTATATCTACTTTATGCAATAATATCTTGATTAAATAGCTTCTTACCTGTGTTCAAAAGTAAGAAAAATATCCAACGAGGAATACATTAAACCTTACCATGTATAGATCCGCTGGAAACTGTGCAACTGACATTCGTTTGTATTGACCGACTGAAGCGACGAGAAGAACTAAGGAACAGCTGTACGTTACATGCACCTGGACGAGAGCAATTATGTTTTCCTCCCATAGTACTTCCAAATATCACAGGCCTAGTATTACCGCAGCACAGTACTTCCAAATATTACCGGCCTAATATAACCGCAGCACAGTACTTCCAAATATTACCGGCCTAATATAACCGCAGCACAGTACTTCCAAATAT
>LQNS02000137.1:5731779-5759304 GCA_001587735.2 Parhyale hawaiensis
TTCCAAATATTACCGGCCTAATATAACCGCAGCACAGTACTTCCAAATATTACCGGCCTAATATAACCGCAGCACAGTACTTCCAAATATTACAGGCCTAATATAACCGCAGCACAGTACTTCCAAATATTACATTTCTATTTCATGTTTTATCACAACACACTACGGTACTTCCACATATCGCATTTCAAGTTTTACCTCAGCAGAGTACCTCAAAATGTTGCAGCCCAAGTTTACCATTACATACTAGGTACTTCAAAACAATCGTAGGACGCAGCATTTATGGCGAAGTCTTAAGCCCGGTGCGTACGATAGTCGTATGTTTTCACTTCACAGGGTCTGAATATGTCGTTGGATCAAGTCAAATACAGCGGCATGTCTGCCAATAGATTACTACATTGCAGGCCTAGCAAGTGGCAACCATCAGGTTTTTGACGTCTTTTCAAATTTAGAAAGAATAAGGACACAAAAAGCACCGCACTGTACTTTATGTTATTTAAGCAAACACAACAACGCATTCGAAAGCCGTGAATGGAAAACACAGGAGAAAGGAATATCGTCTGCAGGGGACTTTACCAAAATGTTGCAATCAAAGCCCGGTTCATACGTACGACTTTCGCCAGCGTTATGGGCTCAGCGCAACTTAGTTAATCCGCTTCGTTGTCACTGTAAGGCTTTCGCTTACGCATGGTTAAACTGTTCCTTTTTTCATATTTCGACGGCCGCTGTAGTTTGTATTCCATAGCAACTGCCAATAATAAACTTTTGACTTAGTCTAATAATTTTCAGCGGGATTAAAATCGCGTAAATTAATATTTAAAATTCTTAGCTCAATGTCCAAGCATTGCAAGTCGAAGTCACGATCACGGCAAAGTAATTGGATCCGTTGAGATGGCTCGACGTTGATAGAGCCGACGAAAGAAGTACGCGTGAACCCGTCTTCAGGGTCAACATTATTATTTACTACAGCACCCACGCTGGCAAAAATGATAGCAAGAATTTGTCACGACCAGTGATCATACTTTCGTTAATAATGTGCTTTCAAAGGATGCGCTACAAAGGCCGACTCAAATTGTCGTAAGAGGAGCACTCTGTTTCGATTTTTCTAAGCAGCACACTCCTTCCTTCCCTTAGATGGCATGCGAAATACAATGTTTTATCAGCATGCAGTGAAGCACCACTAAATTAAATCAAATTCCCCGCGGCGTATTCTCTATGCGGGATGATACAGCTTCAGTACATCGAAATTTTTACGCTCAAGCGAAAAGTGCATCAATGGAAGAAAGAAAGTTGTAACAAATTTCGTCGTCTACTGTACATTGAAAAATCATTTCTTCTGCGCTTCGTTTATCATCTACTCAATTTGTAGGTCGTGAACTGAAAACACAGTTTTGATGTATGAGGAAAGGGAAAGTAATAAAAATCCAACTTCATGAAAGCAGTACAATAAAAAAGTAGTAAATAATATTTATCATTTTTATTTAGATTTCAACGTTCGTTGAGTAAGACGTGCATGCATTCATTTATAAAGATAAATATTCCCACTTCGGCCATCTCCTGCAACCAGGTCTAATTTTTGCTTATCGATCTCCAGCAGGATGCCACATTATTAAAAAATCTGTAACTTTGCTTATTTTTCGCTTTATCTATTTCGTTAACAGCGTGGCACGAAATATGCAAATATATAGGATGTCTAACTCAGCTAATAGAAAGATACCAGCTCACGAGGTTAGGCCTAGAATCTAGGTTAGGAAGTTAAGGACGGGTTCTGCTAATGTCCTCAAGTATATACGGGCTAATTATGGACGCGACAAAAACCTAATCTTGCCTTTCCTAACCTTATGAGCAAGTCGGTTCGAAAGCTCCTCGGTAGAGGGTGTTTGCCCAGAGTGTTTGGTGCTGCGGCAGCACCCAAAACTTGTTTCGCCCGTTTAACTGTAAAGAAACGTGCTTTTACCACCCATAAAGAGTTTTTGAGTTTGATGAAATGCGGAGTGGGATTTTCCATAGAGTTTAATTAGTTCCACGCCAGTTTTTAAATACCCTAACCGTTGGACGTACCAGATTCTTGGTACGTCTATTAAACTTTTGTCGGCCTATAAGGTCGTTTATCAATATTCACGACCGTCTAATAATTCGTATCGAAATAGATAACCTGTAAATATTCAGAGAAGACGGATGAGCTCTTTGTACGACTCTGCTTTAATATTTTCACCATGATACAGCGGTCAGTACAAACAAACACTTCGTGTGCTTCCATTGCTTTTATGCTGTGGTGGCCTAGTGGTAGAGCAGCGGCATGGTGATCTGTATGTCCCCAGCTTGAATCCCTGATTCGACTCTTTGTACTTACATATAAATATATAAGCACACGACGGTGTTCATTGTATTGCTTAGATTATCAGTTTTTCAATTCAAGGGCGAGAGCGACATGTTACACTGCAGCGCCGCGAATTACAGGGACTTTGTTAAATTTTAGACAAGCTAGGACAGCGGACATTTAGCCACATGATGTCTTATACCCAAAACAGATGATCAGCGTAGCTCTGGTTCGGTTAGTGAAAAAAAAAATGAATACACACTGCGGTTCACTACTGTGTAAAGTGAATTATGACTAAATTATTGATCGAAAGCAATTACTACAAGGGCAGAATTTAAGTAGCTAGCGAGTTAAATTAACTTACGGAGTTCTCCCTATAGGTGCGATTTGTCATAAGGGCGAAGCGAGCAGATCTATCCATACCTATATAACCTATGGTCAAGTTTGCGCTCTTGGAAGAACTAAAATCACGGAAAATTTACAGTTCAAGCGTGCCTTCTCTCTATACAATATTTTCCTTCATCATACCTATAAGCTATAGCCGATACTATGCTTTTGATCGAGGGCACCGCAATCACGGTGAATTTTCTCACGGCAGCGATTCGATACGCAACAGGTACATACCAGTGAGAAACGCGCTCATATACACAGCATTCTACAGATTATGAAAAAATTCATCTATTCACTTCATTCCCACGGAAATTGGTAACCAGTGAGCTAGAAACTCCAAAGTTTTACCTTTTAGATCCTAGACTAACATCAGTGACAAGCCCGAACCGGTTTTTAAAGTCACGTTTGGTTGCAGTGGACCGACAAACGTGCGTGAGTTCAGAGAGCATACATGGTACGTTGGACTAGCCTCTCTCTCTCCTGCAGGCCTTCCTTTCGCTTTCCAAGGGTCGGCCACTCAACGTACTGCTCTGCGTGTGGGCATCCATCTCGATCTTGAGGCATAAGCCATGTTATTAACCTAATTGTACCAGCCTGCGTTGTCTCCATACAAGTGTTTTCCCCCATAGGAATGCAACATGACAAAGATTTATTGAAGACAAATAACACAACTGCATGAATAAGTTCAAACTCACTTCATGTAACGGAAGAGAAACAAGGTGCTTACACTTATTCTGTCAAATATATCCTTAGCAAGAACACGCAACTGCCGAACACCAAGCAATGCGTTTACTGTGACGCGCAGGTGACAAGTGTTTACCCAACATAGCCGCCGGAAACACAACAAATGTGTGCTCCAAACTTCCACGAGGTTGACTCAGTTGGTGTACAGAGGCACGTACATGTGTTGCGGAAGAGGGTGTTGGGAGGTTCAAAACTGGGTCAAGCCAATATTTCGTACGTTGGCTATAGTATTTTAAATACAGTTATTACCTACTAGCGGGAGCCGGCAAAATTCCACGGTTAATCAACGTTTTCACTTACTTCAGTTTAACCCTGAGGTAGCGATTGTCCACTCCGTCTGAACTACTGTCTACCACTTAATCCTGTCTATCGTTACTCAATCCGTCTACCTTGCACTTCGTCTAACCATTCCGAGTACTATGACTTCACTTATGCGTCACGCATTTGTTCGGTCTGCAAAGAATTTGTACTTGTGTCTTGATAGACATGAAAATACGACGGTACTCCTTGCATTATTTTCTTATGTACTTATTTGCCCACTTTTCGAAGCTCTATTTCTCACAGTTTATAGATAATTTAGTTCATCATAAATTACACGTTATAATTTTCGTGTGCGTATCATGTTTTTTTGCACTATAACAGGACCCGTTGATATTGATCAGTAGCCCATCTTTCTTCCTTTTTGTTTGATGCTTTAGCTATCCAACAACAAAGTCGGCCAATTTTATCAGTCGCAGCAGCGTAGCCCGCTGCACTCATGATATTGCATTTCCTTTGACTTCGCATAGTCACTTCAAAATATATCTTTGAGTCGAGATGTTAATACTACCCGCTCTGTTCTCCCACAACGTATTCTGGCTACGCATCTGGCTCTATTAATAATGTCATCCGTCACCAGCAAAGTGAACATAATATAGCTTAAAAAAAATGAAAAGCGGTAGATATGATACGGGTGAACTGATCTTCAGGTCTTAGCTTCGAAACTGACTGAAAATATTTGCAAGAGGAGAAAAAGAAGGAAGCTTTGGTTGAACTTCCCTCCAGCGAATATCAGAACATCTTGCCAGTTGAATTTTGTCCTATCTTATACTGAAAAGCGTAACGAACAGACACATGGATGGATGTAAGGACGGACGTAGTACGGATCGAGTCTCAAGCAAGAATTATAATATAGATACTAGCGGGTTCCGTGGAAATTCCACTGTTAGTTAGTTGTCTCAATTTCTAAAATGAAGCAATCCTAACCTACGCTATTATAACTTTACCTTAGTCCGACCTAATGGAGCTCCTCAACCTAACCTAACCAGCCCCATAAATAGCGTCTGTCCCTTAATCTTTACAAACTGCGTCTAACCTCAAGTCTGCTGTGCACGAGACTCGAAACATGGGAAAGTTTCTCCTATCCTTCCCAATACGCTGAGTAAACAGCTTCGACTAGTCTAATACTATATTGTGTTCCAACTGCAAAAAAAAAAAAAACAAAGAAAAAACTGCGGCAACTGTACCGCTACAGCGAGAGCCACTTGCTCAGTTTCGAATCTCTCTCTGAGTTTCTATTGACTTTAATTCTCAACTGTACCGTACATATTTGGAATCGATGTGTCTCAATAGATGAAACCGTGATTACGAGCACAGAAACATTTGTCCCAATAACTTGAGGCGCTTCCGTGTTCTGACTCGTACTCAGCGGGCTTAACGTAAGCCGTGTACCTATGCCAAGTCGTAGCGCATCCATCCTAAATCACCCTACAAATCCTATCTAGACACTATGATAACACTCTAGTAGATCTCGCAAATATTTTACCAGCAAAGTTTTTTGCCCTTGTATATCATGATATTGACAGAGACAGCATAAAAGCAAACATAGCAACCTTATTCTTCTGCGGCATTTTTCTCATTGCTTTTCTTCTATATTTAGACGCCTTTGCTAATCTTTGTTTCTCATCGTCTGGAGATAACAATTTAGACTCACATTTTTAACTTGCCCATTCTTCATCGGAGTATATGATGCATGAGACTGCTAGTGGAAGCTTCAGATATCTTCAGTGCTGAGATTTCCACTGCGGCAATGGAAGAAGTGCCTTCAGATATGAGGTCGCCTTATACTTTGCCATAGATTCGATATACAGTATATGTAGAGAAGGTAATACTCGTACTAATCAGACCAAGCCTTCAACATCTCAATTGTTTGTCTTTCAATTGTCGCCATCATCTACAACCTGGCCTGTTTTCTACCAATCAGTTTTCAATGAAGCTTGACAGGATGACCATGGACAGCCTCCAGCCTGGGATAATTTCTGCCTGTTTTGTTAAAGCGTGGCAGAAAATGGATAAATAAATAAACGGATAAATAAATGAACAAATAAATGAACAAACAAACAAACAGATATATACACATCGGTCTCTATTATATTGTAGATTGTATCTCGCAGATCAAGTTCTATGTGAACTCCGAGCAGCTTTATTTAACAATGTTTCCTATTTTTACAAGAAAAAATATTATTATAGCTCTTATTACTAGTATTATATTGAATGACATACGTCCATAATTTTTGAATTGGCTTATGGAAATGCCAGTCTGGCCATAGAGGAATTGTTTAAGTAATTTCCCAATGGTAAATGTTAGCACAGGAGCTATGTTCAGCGAAACGCCTTTTCTATGGGAGAAAATTAGAATACTTGGGTTTTCGTTCCACGACCTCATCTGAAACGATCATTAGGTTGTATGACTGTATCTATGTATATACTGGCATAGCATAGATTTTGCGTAGCATTGGAATATATAACTAGGCTATATACTCGCGGTATCAATAATATAATATTTTTAAATGGTTGGAAATAACAGAAGATGAGGTCTTTTTTTCAACTTACTCAGACCGTGCTACCTGGCTATAGTTGGGTAGTTTCTCCGAAGTAAATGTAATCGGAAACAGTACAGTCTGAGTAAAAGCAAGGTAAAGTCACCTGGACCTATTCCCCCAACTGGAAAACCCACATGCACTGGTTCGAACAGCAAATTAATTGTCACAATGGCCCAAAGTAGTGTACGGCTGCATTCAACCACAGACAGTCTGAGCTCTGGCATCAAAGACGGAAGGCTCGTGTGATAAATGCGCTCTCCGACCGCAAGCTCACTACCCCACCAGTCGACTATGAATGACAGAAATACTGACGTTGCACTGCCGGTTTATAAATAAAACGTCCGATTTCTCGACTATGAGCAAGGCAACTCCCCTAACTCCAGTGCCACTCGCTAGGGTATGTAAGGGTAAACGTTCATGGAAAATTATGAATATATTTATGACCAGCTGCTGCAGCAGCCACAGGAAAAACATACAGCAACCGTTGGAAAAGCTGCTGAATCCGTTTCTTGAAGTGGATTCACTTGAACCCCAGGCCCAGGGGTCCGGAGAATCAATCTCAAGGTTTTGTGAATGTTCAGACACAAACACGCACACGTTTTTTTATGCGCTAATAAACTAGGTATCTGTGTCTTGTATTTAAAAATCAGTTTATTTTTGTAAATTACAAACAGGTAGGTGGATACGCTCACATTCAACACACGGGGTTCAAAACCTCCAATAAGACTGTGTGGATGAATGAATACCAGATTGGAAAGGAAGTTCTGTCCCTTTTCTTGTTTTAAATAATAAAGATTAAGCAAAACACTTTTTTAGTCATCTGCATAATCACCATTCTTATTAACGACCTCTTCCCATATCCCGCAAAGCTTTTTGAACCCATTTTCATAGATTTTCTGGGTTCTGGCTAAAAAAAATTAGCTTCATATCAGCCTCTTTTTTTTTAAGAAGCCTAAGCCTTTGTCCTGATAAATGGTTCTGCAAGCTTCTAAAGCGATGAAAATCTGTTGGAGCAAGATCGGGAGAAAATGGTGGGCGAATCAAAATTCATCAACTAAATTCATCTATGAGATTCTTAGTCGTTCTCGGACCCCAAGATGTGTTGCCTTAACCGTTAAGCAGCGCAGGTGGATCCTATAAGTCCACGACTCGTACCCCAAACAGTCATTGCTTCCCGCTGCGATCTGTTCCGCAAGTACCTACATGGTCGCAGCATCCAATAGTTGTAAACGTTATCCATGATGGCCTGATAAACATCCGGACAATGCTCAATGGCGCAGGTTGTACACACAGAGCGGTAGATAGCATGTAGTTCTATATTACGCACAAATACCGTGACGTATGATTAACTTTAAAAGTACCCACAGACAATGAAGGTACCTGTAGATATAGCAGGGGCATCTTTCTCAGATAATCTCAGATAAAGCTTCATGTTACTAGCAGAATCAGCCCTATCCATATATAGTTTTATAACTTATTTCAAGGGCAAGCTATCATTCGGGATCGAATAACAATGTCAAATACAGCTGTTTCATCGCCTAGTAATGGCTTTCACTTATACCAATAGGTAGATAAAAAGCGTAAGACTAAATAGTTCTGCTAATAACTTAGCGATACCCAGGAGAGAGGAGAGATAACAGTATTATCTGATATGGCGAGTACCGTCGCCATCTGCCGGTGTTAACTGGCAAAAAAAAGAGAGTCTATTTAACATATTCGCCTCCCTCACATCAATAACCTTTATCTTATTGAAAGAAGCAAAACACATCTAGTTTGTAAGGTAGCGAAGATAAATGAGAAACTATCTCAGCGAATAGAGTAGGAAGAGAAAGAGAAGAAAATAAATCAACTATATATGGCCTATAGCGAGAGCAGAAGTGCTATTATTAAAAATACTATTTCTATACTCCAATGTAGTTCCATAGGATATACCTTTAGTGCTAGCTGCCCTCCAAAGAGAGTATGAAAGAAGGGTGTGAAGTAGGTATAGATCACACTAGCGCACACTGCGCAGTGATAGACCCACGTGCTTTGTAATAGCAAGCGGGGAAAAATAGGAAGAACAACCAAAAAGATTTTCATTACGAGCATTTCAAAAACATGAAGGGACGTAAAGTAAAAATTGTTAGAGATGATGTTTTCGTTCACGATTTAAGTATACAATATATATATGTCTGATGTATATGTATATATAGGTATATAGGTATATATAGGTATATATATATACACGTCTATTTGTCTGTCCGCTTAAAAACAGTTAGAAGAAGTTGAGCAATGCTCATAATTTTTTTGCAGGGAGTTTGGTGGATTGACCTAGATGTGACCCATAACAAAAAAACTATGATTAGCACGCCATCAAAAATGACGGCATTGAATTTGCCTCTACCGCGGCAGATTGTCTAACGCCACGAGGCGATCTATTTCTTTTTTTTCTTATGTTATTATTAAGGATCTAATCCTCTGGGGCTGCGCCCTAACCTTGTTGGACACAGCATCCATAGGATTAGCAGGCCATAAAATATTACTTTGTTGAATTTGCCCCCCACCGCGGGTGATGGTCTAACGCCACGAGACGTTCTAGTTATTATATTGAATAGTTTGGGCCTCCATTTCCATTACAGCGGCGATCTGAGAGAGAAAGAAATAAGGAGCATCGAGTAAATCGACAGAAAAGTGGAACCCATGCACGAGGATGTTCCCACACAGGAACAACGCACATGTTTTCAAGGTGGCTTTGCTCTGACCCATCCTGTACAGTACGGTATGTCCCTTCAGGGAGGCAGGCACGAAAAGAAACAGTTGTTTTTGCACTACTTCAAATACTTGCATTACTTCTAAAGATAATGATTTACGAAAACACAGTTGCATATCTGCATGTATCATATCAATAAACAGAATGATCTAACTCTATGAACACGGATAGACATCACTTAGTAGACACAGTTATTTTTTGTTATTGGCATTCAGTGGAAGATAACCGGCAAGGAACAAATTGTACCGCCGCTATCATGAAACAATTCCCATCGGTTATTTCGTCTTCAATTATTAAACTAATTGTATCATTTGTATCTACTTTGGTAAGCTGCTTGAGCTGCCATCGCTTTCGTGAAACCATCCGCGTCGCCTCAGATATTTCAATTTATTTAGCGATAAAAGCGGAATCTGTTCACTTCCGTAACCGCTATCGTGCGCCCTAATCATCGTTAGTTCAGTACTTGACATATTTGCCAAAGTTATCAAGAAGTTAAGAGCGACAGAACGTCACCTTTGTAACCCCAACGTGCCGGAACTACTCCGCATACAATTGCAGTGTTGCCATACGAGCCACGAGGGTGCAGATAGCGATAATTAGCACCTTTGCCCAATGTTCCTCACGAGAAAGTGAAACGTTGCGTGAGCGGAAACAGTTCCGTAGAAGTGGAAGCAGGAGGGCGTTAGAGAAAGATATATATTCATTTCTCTACGAGCGCGGAGGTTGAGTAACTATGCAATAACTTTAAACAACTATCGTTAAGTAAACGATTATATCAGAGTGCAGTAAACTATTATTTTTGCAGCATAACAATTACCGTGCAAGCGCTGTGCAGTAAACGATTACCGCCACGGTAAGCAGTTACCGTCTAGATAATGCAGTAGACAATAACTATGCAGTCAACATCAGCGTTTTCAATTGAAACTTTCGATCCTATATTCAGTACCTAAATTAATTCTTATAATCTTGGTGGCGGCCAAAATTATTATCGAGGACGGCATATAGTGTGATGCCAATGAAAATTCAGAACGGCATAATGAGAGCTCAGTCCTAACTGCTCGACACCTCCGCTGAGGCTAAGAGCCAATGCTTTCCTACGAGATAACATGAATATTATATATTACCTCCGCCAAGGAGGTGATGTTTTTGCCGTGTTTGTCTGTCTCTTTGTCACCAAGATTACTCAAAAAGTTATGAACGGATCTTTACGAAATTTACAGAGATTGTTAGGCATGTTAACAGTAGCAGATGATTAACTTTTGGTGAAAATCAGTTCATCTGTCTGTTTTTCTGTCTATCTGCGGATTTTTCTTAAGGCCCTAACTCGAAAAGTAATAGGCAGATTTTCCTGAAATTTAGAGGAGTCGTTGGGTATAATACGAAAAGTAAATGACCATATTTCTGGGATGACCTGTTCGTTCGTCGCTATGTTTGATATTATGCTTTTTAGCACAATAACTCAGAAAATTATGAATGGATCTTGATGAAACTTACAGGAGTTGTTCGCCTACTAATGTTAAAAGACGTAAATGATTAAATTTGATGATGATGATCGGTTTGTATGTTTGACTCATGTTTGTAAGCAGCATAACTCAAAAAGTTACGAACGCGATTTTAATAAAAATTGCAGGAATTGTTAATACTATCAAAAGGCACAAATGATTAGATTTTGGCGCTGACATGAAAAAATCATGGCTTCAGACCAAATTTGAATTTTCCGTTGCCTCGCTTGGCGGAGGTATGCGCTCTCAGAGTGCTCTCTAGTTACGTATTTGGGTTCCGGATTGTGAACTGGCCTACTGAAGAATCTGTAGCTGCCACAAGCTAATGTAAAGGAAATTTTTTACTCTAAGGGAGCCATCCTATTTTCTTTTTTAATGTAGAATGCAAATCTGAATTCTGTTTTTGGCGGTCGAACCTAGTTTTTTAGTTGTGGGGAAAAAAATTATCCCATTGTTTTCCTATGGGAGAAAATACAGAAGGATGGCACAGTGCACTGGACAACCTCTTAACTAGGATTTTAACCTACCTAACCTAGGTTAGGTCATAGACAACACCATGCATGGTGTGGTCTATGGTTAGGTTAAAATCCTATTTAAAAGGTTGTCCAGTGCACTGTGCCATCCTTGGGTATTTTCTCCCATAGGAAAACAACGGGATAGGTTTTTTCCCTACAACTAAAAAACTAGGTTCGACTGCCAAAAACGGACGGTATTATTTTACTTTAACTTAAACACGATTTTAATGATTTTTATTGTGTTCAGTATGTAAATTTGGTCAATTTAAGACAATTTACATAAATAACGTTTTCGTCGCAAATGCTTAGTTTTCGAGATATATGACATTGAAATTCCCATTGTTTTTCTATGGGAAAAAATACCGGGCGATCCCATACAAGCGAAATTAGGGTTAGGCAAGGTTAGGTTGGGTTAGCTCAGGCAAAGTAAGGTTACCTAGGTTAAATAAGGCTAGGTTAAGTGAGGTTAGGTTAGGTTAAGTAAGGTTAGGTTAGGTTAAGTAAGATTAGGTTAGGTTAAGTAAGATTAGGTTAGGTTAAGTAAGGTAAGGTTAGGTTAGTTAGGTTAGGTAAGGTTAGGCTAGGCAAGGTTACTTTTAGGTTAGCAAGCCTGTAATGACATCGGCTATTTTCTCCCATAGGAAACAATGGGAACTTCAAAGTTTAATATCTCAAAAACTAAGCATTTACAACGGAAACGTTATACTGTACATGTAATATGTCTTAAATTCACCCAATTAACATACTGAAAGCAACAAAAATCCTAAAAAAACGCGTGTGTAAGTTCAAGTAAAAATTTACCTAGGTAACGGACTTCATATTCGGATTCTACATCAAAAAAGAGAAAAAAGACCTGTTTTTTAAATGTACATAAACTTGATAATTACCAATAGACGCTCTCGTCATGATGCTACATCAGCCAATAAAACGGTATATTTATCAAATCACTGAAAGAATACATATGCTAAATAGTTCCAGCAGAGACAATTTAATTTCCAGGTCTACGACCCGTCATTTATGGCTCTCATATTTATTGATGATTTTTATATAGGTTCTTCGGTCCTAGTTGCAGACTGCAGGCCGTCTAAATGTTGCCAATTGCTGCCAGCGCTGGACCGTACTGGTACCCTATATGTACAACCTGGAGACATCAGAGCATTACTTTTACAGCTAGGTAGTTGGCTAACGCTAGGTTTAGTATGTAGGTAGGCCTACAATATGATGAACAGTACATTGTTGCTAGCCTATTACTTAGAGTTTTACAAAACTCGTAATGGAACTGGCACCCTAAATGTTATCGGTTGCTTCTAAGAAAAATCCTGCAAACATAAAAAATTCGCATCCTGCCTTGTACTTTAAAAGTTTTACGCGACTGGCGTTAGCTAATGAAAACAAAACCAAGCTTACCTGCGGGAACAGTCCGGATGACGCACGGATTTCCGTCGCGTGTGCAATGATTCAGCCAAGCGACCACATCGCGCTGTGTGTACCCGGCAACTTTTTGTCCTTGGATTTCCAAAATAATTGAACCTTCGGCGAGGTTTCCTTGCTGCACTCCAGCTAGCACTTCACCGAGGTAAGGAAACTGACCATTGTCTGAACCGCCTAGCACAGTGAGACTTTCGTCACCCTCCAGACTCACTACAGCCTCAGCGATTCGCACACTCCAGTGATTCTGACCTTCCCCAACTACCGAACCAAGGTGATCGTCAGTTGTGTCCTCACACTCCCCTGCGGCCTCTTGGGTCTTCTTCTTGAAGATGGTTTCCCCGGTACCGGTGTGGCCGGCCTCAGCCAAATTCAGCATACTGCCCGCAACTCTCCGAAATGCGTAGGTTTGCCGGCACTCGCTCGCATCACTAGCTGCCTAAGTTGAAATGGACGCGATGTGTGCTGCTGCCAAGGAACTCTACACCTGCTGTGCCCTCGAAACACTTGGGGCACTGCACCAGCAACCTGAAGCTTCCTATGGTTCCTAGCTACCAAACGCCTCGTGAACTTGGTTCACCATTGACGACAGCACTAGATATCCTATAGCAAACTGCACTCAAACACTTGGGCTCTGCCGTATAAATCACATTAAAGCATCAACTCACATTATCCCTAACCACCGACCACGTCACTTCATCACAAATGGTAAGCGCGAGTAAGGCACATGTTTGACTGGAGTATAGCGCAGAGCTACGCACCTGCAATGTTTTCAAACGTCTCTGGAAGACTGAGGTAAGTCATGGAGCAGTCCTGCCAACCGCTCTCACCTGGACAGTTGTGCAGGTGAGCTCTAAAACGAGATCGCAAAAATATACAAACTTCTTTGTACTTTTAGACCAAACGAATGTGAACAGTGGTGATGTATTGACAAATGATGAGCGTTATTAAGTTTATAAGCGGCATTTTACTTGGTGGAATGCCACAAGAGTCGTTAAACCATTGGTAAACCTGCTCCCTGAGGTCGTGAGCCTGCTTAGCTATTGGCTGGAGAGGCGGGGGTGTGTGTGAGGAGGGGTTAGGAGAGGGGGGTGATAAGGACGAGGAGGCAGGGGGGGACATAGCACTCTGTTCTCCAACCCACCCCCGCTTCTCTCACCCGCTGTTTCCATTAGTATTACGTTATTTTGCAACTCCAGTACTCCACCCTGCGCTGCTGCCCTCACGGGCGACAGGACGTCCGGCACTTGTCTTCCTTTGTCCCGAATGTTAAATGGCTCTCTTCTCCGGAACACGCAGTAATGAAGTTCCTACTACAGTTATTGTTTATCTGGGAGCTTATTACAACCTTCCTGTAGTGCTGCTAAAATGTTATGCAATTTACGTTGCTCAGTGACAAGCAGTTGTACCTCGTGGCTGCTAAAGTAGGGGTGCCTTATAGATCCATTGCAGGCTACTGATCGTTTATTCATGAAGTAGACTAGAGGACAGCCATGGTCATCGCTTCTATAGTGATGTCAAAAGTCATCCTTTAGCTTGTGGAAAAATTATGGAGCTATGCAGCACCTCCACTTTACTAGCAATGAGGTACCACTGGTGACCATAGCTTACACCTGTTATAACGCTCGACTTTGAATGGTAAATCGCCTTGACGTTACACCCCAACTTAAAAACCAATATGCACTGGTTCGTGGTGCAGATAAATCCCCTCTAGCACCAAGAGGAGGGCACGGCCGCAGTCGCTTAGAGATTGCCTCAGCTATGGCGTTAGTGACGGCAGGTTCATGTGACAACTGGCCTCCTACCATCAGGTTAATACGCCGCCTCGGTTGACTGTGTGTGACAGAACTGCTGACGCTGCATTGCTGAGCACCAAAACATTCCTCCCTGGCTTGGTACAGAACGTCCGGCTTCGTGATAGTAAACGACGCAACACCTTTAATCAACTTTGGCTTCAGTTGTTATAGGAACTCAAGAGAAGAGCTCGCCTCAATTAGAACTAACTTAACCCTTCAATGCACAGGGCACTACAGGTGTAGTCAAGTGGCTCATCAGAGTCGAGTGAAGTTGAGACCACAGGCTTGACTTCTCCGAAACTTCAGGCAAGAGCGTTAGCTTCACCAAATTGAACCGTGTTGCAAGTTTCAGAACCAACCCGATTAAGTTTGAGACTGCTGACTCAATTTTTTCTAAGCAAGACAGAGTTTTCGGAAGTCTCAGGAGTAACGGATTAAGGATTAACGACTGAATCTTGGTTGAGCGGGTCAGAGTCAGAGCACCTGTGCGAAGCTCCGGACTAGTAAAGTCCATTGGAGTTGGGGCGATTCGACTTGGCATTGAAGTTAAGCTTTCGAGGCTTGACTTATTTGAAACTTCATACAGATGCGATGGTTCTACTCGTTGATTTGAGTTTCAGGTGCTGACCCTCAATCGATTACCTGAGAGACTTTCAAGAATTCAACCTTACTCAGACGAATGGAGAATTCAGTCGACTGAACATAATCAGGTTGCTTCTAACTCCTCCTCCAAGAGTTGCAAACTCTTAACGGCCAAAGCTTCTGAGGCCACCTTAATCCGTCTTCTTCTCTCTCCCGCTCCAACTACACAGATTGACTTCTCTAAGCTCCGCATATCAGCGGCTCTTGATCGTGCTTGCGTACATTCATGATCGTCTCTTTACCGAGGATTCTTCCCCCTCCTTTTTTCCTTTCTTTTCTTCTTCTTCTTTTCTCCAGTCCTCTATATCCTACTAACATAATGGCAATAGCTCAGTGAGGGCCGGAGTGTAAGTTCCAGTGTTTCTTTGGGAATGGGCCTCTTGGTTCGTCTACTGCCGCCTATCTAATCTAACACCTGCAACACTATGCCAAGTGACGAACTAAAGTTCGTGTCTGCAGTTCCGGACAAGTCAAGTGGAGAAGGTTTAGTGTAGATCGACTTTTACGATCCAATGGAACACGCCCTGGATTTCACCGTCCATTCGATAACGCCTTACATGTAGCACATACCACACAGCAGTGACAGCACCACAAAATTTACACTGTGGGGGTTGGCTCCGGGGTAAATGTGGAGGGGCTTCACAGTATATACAAACATGTATGATGGTTCAATGGTAACAACACTGGAGCTAAGGAAGGCCTTGGCTCATGACATGGCAGATCAAGCCCTGTATACTCTTCCCTCAAGGAAACAAAAATGTTACATGCGTTTCTTTTTACCGCTTTCAATCGTAATCTGGTTAGAGTAGATCCCTGAGAAAGTTCTGGTTGCCAGATGGCGGAAAGATTGGGGAGTCACATTTAAATCATTGCGTACAATATATAGAAATTTTGTCTCTCTTGGAGAGTAAGTAGATTGCACTTCTTCGTCGAATTTATTGAAACCGGATTATGGCTTACTATTGGAATTCATAGAGGACCAAAAACAATGTAGTGATGGGTTAAAATATTAAAATGTTGTCAATACAGCCCTTAATATTGATGTAATATTAAAGTTTCTGTGAAGACTAACAATGAAGTACTTTAAGCAATTAGAGACAGACCTGGCGCCGTAGTTTTTTCTCGCCTTATTTTAATTTGAACCTCTCCTGGCCTTTTTGGAAGCTTCACGGGCCAGCGGTCTTGACAAAATTACAACATGCATTAAAGTCAGCGGCCCGGCAGCCCTTTAAGTTGATACAATAATAAAATTATTCAGCCGGGCCGCAAGGGTGTAAAACCACAACATCATATCAAGTGTTTTTAGAAATAGCAGTTTTTTCAGCGCAAAGGTGCGCGCAGGGCATAACTTAAAATTTTCTACCTGAAGACGGCCTGACCAAAATGCTTCCAAAAACGGTTTGCACCAACGAGATTACAAGATACAGCAAAGGCCGCACCCAACTCTGATCAAAGACTGCCTACCTTATGTTGAGATGCCGACGGAGTGAAAGAGTTAAGTTGGTCCTTAAAGTCATTTATGAACTATTAATCTTGATAAACTTCCATTTGATTGAACTGTTACTACAGTAGAAATCCTCAAACAGAGATTCCGAAAGCGGAGAAAGTTCCCGAAACGGAAGTCTTCCCAAAAGAGAGAAAATACAGAACAATAGGCAGTATACAGGACAACAGCTGATACCACATAGACTATAGAGTCACCAATAAAATGGTACGGTGAAAACTAATTAAAGGCTGGGTATATACCCAGCTAACAATTTGACGTTGAATCTACGTAGATACCACGTCGTTTGTACACACATTAACGTGCTATGCACGATGATATGTGGACTCCAAGTAACGTTGTTAGCACGTTATGACCAGCACTTTGTGAAACACGTGCTGACAAGTTGTGACAACCTCCATTGCTACTTGAAAATATCAATTCAGCTCCAGAAAACGTTGTTAGCACGTTGTATCATAATGTGCTAACAGCGTGCTGGGGATGTCTTTTGCACATGACACCATAACTTGCTAGGGACGTGTGCAGCACGTTGTATCACAATGTTCTAAAGGACCATCCGGCACCAGGTGCTAAGCACGTGCCCAGCACGTTGATAGCACGTTGTGATATGACGTGCTAACAACGTTATCGGGAGTCCACAAATCAACGTGCATAGCACGTTGAGCCACAGCTCACAAGTTTGATTCTGCGTCGTGGGTTAGCGGGGTATGCACTGCAGTTGAACTTTGCAAGTTTCCATAGTTTTAGCTAAGAAAAACGTTGAACGAATGTAGAGGTAACAGATATACTCTAGAACTTGTCTTTTTGGAGACAGGATTGTTATTTATGTTTTAATACTTCCACTGCGCTCTATTCGTGGGCTGACGATGAATTGTACTAAGTTACAAAATTTAACACTTGCGTTCATTTGCGGCCCTTTAATTCATGAGAGTAAACTGAGGCAGGCGTAGTTATAGTCGTAGTCTCCAGTGACCGTATAGGTCCATTGGCCGCTGCAATGTAAAGTAAAAGTAGGCGAAATTATTTATTTCTTCCCGGAAGGAGGTTTTCAAAGGTAAACGCAAGTAAACATGCAAAGCTGCAAAATTAAGCGTTTTGCACACGGGTTCTAAAACATGACGTTACCTTTAGCTATTCGTTCAGTTTATTCAGTTAGTATCTGGACTTGGGATCTGTATCCTTGTTTGCTCGCAATTTTGTTTACATACTCCAAGGACGTTGCACTTTCTATGTTTGGTATGGGAAAATAGGTTATTACTGAAGCAAAACTGCGTCATCTTGTTACCTTAGTACTGCGCTGTCACGGACTGCCCGACTTTTTTGGCCTTTGCGAACTTTTGGATGGGAGGGAATGGNAATTTTGTTTGCATACTCCAAGGGACGTTGCACTTTCTATGTTTGGTATGGGAAAATAGGTTATTACTGAAGCAAAACTGCGTCATCTTGTTACCTTAGTACTGCGCTGTCACGGACTGCCCGACTTTTTTGGCCTTTGCGAACTTTCGGATGGGAGGGAATGGGTAAATGCAATAAAAGCAATATTTAAAAACATTAGCAATCCAAAAAGCAAAGGGTAATCTAGTACACATGTAAATAGAGTAGATCATAAGTTGCGCTGAGACTATGACGATAGCTGTGGCAGAATATAGAGGTGAACCAATTGGATAAATATTATTATATTTTCAACGATGCGCTGCTGGCTTCACCTAAGCTGCAGACATAAAAAGATTGTGGTTTGACACAATTCTCTTTTTTCACTAGAATACTTTCTAAAATTCTGATGTATTGCAATTATTTATATTTCATGTAGAGCGATTGAATTTCACTTTCTGATGCTTTATTTTCCATTATAACCAAAGTGTGTAAGGTTTGTTTATATATTTCATTTGACAAGAGCTCATTGACTATCTTTATACACACTTGAATGGTACATGCACGTTTAGTACATCGTATTTGGACGCATTTTCTATACATGATAATCGCAAAAGATATCATTTGATTCGAGCTTATTTTTTTCTTTGATAACTGACTCGACAGGTTCTCCGAATAAACTTATAGATATGTCTTCTACTTAATCACAGCAGGCCTATATCTTAATAGTACTTTTGGCCGCCCGGAAGCTAATATCGTAAAACATCCGAGAATTTTGTTAGTGTAATGCAGGCAGTACAAGAGCTCCAGCCAAGATTTATATAGCACTTGAATAGAGTATCAGTACCAAAAAAGGGGTTAACTTTAAAACATGAAACAAGAAAGTTATGGCTATTGATAACAAGAAGTTTAACTAAAAAAGCCTGGTATGGGATCATTATACAGGATGCTTCAAATAGTGTTATAACGAAAATTAATTTTTAATGGGCATGTTAAAAGGTTAAAGGTCAAAATTTGTGCTAGAGCTGTGTGCGGAGGTCCTCTGACAAAGGGCAGAGCTGCAGCAGCAGTACGTGTCTCTGATATCCATCAGGCCGGCAACGCTGGGGAAGGATGTCCTTCTCTGAACCCCGCGCTCGACCGTGAGGATATGGACATTAGCATACTGCAGTGCACGACGCGGTTTATGGTCACGTTTGTGCACTGGCCGTGGATATTATGGCAATATGGCAAGCCAATCTTGCTTGCCCCACTTTCGAAAATAGCAGCTGGACAAAAATGGTCTATTCTTCGAAAATGCAAAGCGCTTTCTCAAATTGAACGAAGCAAACGATAGTAAAATAGAAGGTGTATCCAGTCAATTTTTTCTCTCGTTGAAAATCGAAGCTCCTTTCCAGCTGAGAAAAAGGAATTCTCCATGTTCTAGCAACATGAAACGCTTTCGTTGTGATGTGAAGAATACTGAGGCCTAAAACTGGTTATCTTGTTCTCAGTCTTCGACGGTGCTGCGTTACCCGAATCGCTACGCGATATTGTTCGACTAACGAAAAAGTTGATTAACAAACTGTAACCAGTTCTGCAGTTTGCATTAAGCGCTCTCTGTAGCTGCTGCCGTGGTGATGTACTGTACCTATTTCGAATAATCAAGCATAATCTGCCTTGCTGCATATGAGGTTGAGGTCGTCTCAAGCGCAAGCGTTTTCTGATTAACACTTGAAACTTGATCCACAGTACAAAAAATTGAGCACTCGGAATGGAAGTCCCGAACATGTTAAAGCTGACCGATTTGCATGACATCGGTCGAAGCGGACAAATAGAAGATACAGTGAATAATAAGAGCGCCCCTACATAAACACATATATTATATACAGATAAGGAGTGCAAGTTAATTCCGCGTTGTATTGGATAGCGGGAGGAGTGCAGCAGTACTTTGTGCATTGCAAGCTTACTTTTGGACTGTGTCATTTGTCTGACTTCGCTGCAGCTCTGTGCTCCACTGTGGAGTCTCGGAGCTCGATACTCCGCCAGTCTGAAATATATAAATAAACGCGCAAGATTTAGTACGTATTTTTCGTCCCAAACTTGCTCACTGCTAACATTCGATTTGAAAGTGCCACAGGACGTGGCTTTCTTGATTACAATTTCGGCATCTCCATCTATTACGATCAACGCTTCATTGATATTCGATTCAAACGGGCGATTCGATGCAAATGCTCGAGTAAATTTAAGCTATTCGGGGCAGAATATTTCGATCTAACCAACATACGAAAACCATGACGAATATTTGTATGAAGTCTTCGCGTGAACGCGCAGCCCGAAGCACGGCACAGCCTCCCACGACAACCGACGAAGAGACCGTAAGTTACAAAGAGAAGCCTGCAGACACACACCCACAAAGTTGCCACTGCAGCTCTACCGTTGATGGTGATTATTTCCAAGCGATACATGCAACTGATTCAGGATCACTACTTGGTATTCGTTGAAGTTCCGAAGACTTCTCCTACGCTAAGCATAAATACGCAAGCGCATAAGTTTAAAGGGCCCCGCACACTACACATGCCGCCAACTCAAGCTCAGTGTGCATACTCCAACTCATACCAATTTGCGTAGTGTGTGTGGGGACGCTCGTGCGCCAACTCAAGCCAAATCTCTAGGCATAAGTTGGAGTTGGAGCTGATCAAATTTTCTAGATATCTGTTGGCGTAGCTTGCATCTTATACAAAGCAAGGAGGTTTAATATCTCTATTCAACCTCTTTGGTGCTGCCGACTGACGGTTTTTTGCTGCGAAACTGAGAGATTGGGCTTGCGCAGTGTCTGGGGAAGCAAGTTTACACAAGTCGCAGCTCCAACCGTGCATGTGCTTGAGTTGGAGTTGGCGACATGTGTAGTGAGTGGGCCCCATAAAGGTCTACTATTTTATAGACCCTGAACAGTTCTCCCAACAATCGATGGTACTGAATGGCCTTTGAGTTAGATTATTTCCGCTTTAATTTTTGTTTCAAAAGCATTTTAACCGATAATATTCCTTCTAAATTTTGACTGTTACATGTACATGTATATAGGTTAATTCAGAATCATCTTCATCCGACTTCTTTGAACAGTGTAAGCAACTACACAGCGTTAAGTACCTGAATCGTAAGTATTTTCATGGACTTGTTCATAAGACAACTGCGTAGAGGCGGTTGTAGACACAAACCCAGAGTTACCTGTGCTACACCATAGCTGTACCCATGGTATAATAACGTACAGGTAGCCCCAGGAAGCAAAGAATGCAACGGGAGGACTCATTAGGACTGAAATAAAACATAGCTGTGACCGCACGTAGCAAATATACATCACATCGACGAGTTGAAGTGTTTAGGTGTGGGATTTCAAACATTCGTATATTGTTTTCTTGAACATATCATTGTATTTTTTCGATTTATTTCATTCAATCACCCGCTCATGACTGGCCAGCTACTTGAGCTGCAAAATATCGAAAAATGTTGTCGCCAAGTACAGAAAGTTCGAGCAATAAACTTACTGTTACTGAGGTTTCTCTCGCATACAGAATTGGTTATAATGGTGCTGATATTTGTTGGTGAGGAATATATATATTCTGTGACGAGTACTGTGAAGTGAATATGAAGTGTAAATAAGGCTTCAATCAAGAAAAAGAAGTTAAATTGAGTCGCCGAAAGGGAACAAATTCGGCGCTAGTGTTGTGAAAGTTTCCACCAACATGCACTGCAATTTTCTATAGATAATTGCTAGATTTGTATATATTATCTTTATTTATTTAAACGCTAGAGATGAATTTTGCAATTTAAGAATATTTTTCCGATAAAATTAGTTAAAATACTCCTAGGCTGCTGAGCCATAGATTCGTCGATGATGACGTCACTTTTTGGTGCTAATTTTTCGTGAGTCCTCCCGTTACGCTCTTTGCTTCCTGGGTAGCCCCATCTCTTGACCAGTTTGCGACCTCTCTGCGCAGGAAGCAAAGAGCGTAACGGGAGGACTCACGAGAAATTAGCACCAAAAAGTGACGTCATCATCGACGAATCTATGGTTGAGCAGCCTAGAGCACAGTAAAGTAAAGGGAGTAGGGAAACTTCTAAGGGGGTAATTAGCGCCACATTTGGCTGATGGGCGTCGTTTAGAAGCCTACGTCATCGTTCCTCAACGCTGTGATTGGCCATGGCTAGCCTGCCATGTCTTCAGCGATGAAGTCACAGGTTCGGGCTAGTTAAGCGAATTTTAAATATCCGGACAGGGACTGTGACCTAGAGTATTTTAACTAATTTAACCAGAAAAGTCGTCTTAAATTGCAAAATTCATCTCCAGCGTATAAATAAATTAAATAATTAAGTTTCATTTTAGTCATCTTGAGTCCTCCCGTTGCATTCTTTGGTTCCTGGCTCTGCGCATCTCGCTCCATAACGTCATCTGGAGACCTCCAGCATGGCGAGTGCCGTTCTTGTGAACGAGTTTATGGAAGCAATGTGACCAATAAGGCCCATTATCGATTGTTTCCGTTTTTTCGTGCGCAAAAGAAAGTGAAGAATTGGCAATGGGATTTTTTTTAAACATCATGAAGATAGATATCTACGCACTAAGATGATAAATCCCCAAGTTATCGCAGTAAATAGGCTGCAGCTGTTATTAATTTTTTTCTGTTTAGTATATGAGTAAAAGTTGCTTAGTCTATGGATTTAGAGGTGAAAAGTCGCAGAGCATTTAAATTTTAGCATTTAAAGCCACAATAGAGTAAAATTAGTGTAATATATATCTATATCTTCATTTCTTAGCTTCTGTCTGGGCGCTGTAACGTGCGCAGCCGCAGACCTGCTCCTACATGTGACTAAACTTGAATCCCTTCTCTTTGGCCACCGGCTGCTGCTCGGCAGGCGTATGAGCCTGTGAAGGCGGGGTTGAGGGAATCCGCATGCGAGGAAATGCGGATGAGCTCCATGGAGCAAACGACAACCAGAGAGGAGATCACCTTGCTGTTGCCATAGCCGTGTGTCCGGCATTCCACAGTCAGCTCCTCTCCCTACCTCTCGATGGCACAACCGAGGTTCATTTTTCTCCTTCCTTCTCTTTTTCTTATTCTCATTTCTTCTACTTTTTGCTTTTTTCCTCTTCTTCTGTGCTAATCCCGTGCTGTGAGCGGCAGGGCCATGGGAGGTTGGTGGAGACACCCACATGTCCACCGTGACTGTCGTCCCCCATAACCTGGCGAACCCGGGGGTTGTGTTAGCCTTACTCGGTACGCAGCTCTACCGAGTGGACCGGACTTCTGCTTCTACTTTCTTCTGTGTGTGGGATTTCTTTCTTTCACTTTGTATATATCTGTACATTTCTGTTTACTTCTGTATTTTTCTGTACATATCTGTGTATTTCCGTTTTAATCTTCGTTTTTCTCTTGCTTTCTGGTCACGTGGAGAGTAACCTGGGACCGGGTCAGGCTCGGAGGTGTCGTGTCCTTTATTGCAATACCAGAGGACTGCATGCGAACCCCGCGGAGATTGGCTTTGTGTCCCGTGGTATTGATGGCTTGTACTGTTCCGAGACGTTGGTGACGAATCGGAAGCACGACACGGAACTTGTCTTGACAGGTTTTCAGTCCCCTTTTCGCAGGCCATGGGGATCGGGGCCTGAATTCTGGGCATGGCCGTCTATGTACGGAGGAGTCTCTGCGCGTACCGGCAAACAGTGCATGAATGTGCCTCTCATGACTTCGTCGTTTTGAGGGTGTGTGGCCGTCTGAATAATTTTTATTTATTCTCCTTATATCGGAGCCCCACATGTGATGAATCTCTGTATGACTGCGCACGGCGATGGCCTCGATCCAAAGTACGGATTCTAAATCAGAGTTTGATTTTTTGGGAGATGTCAATGCGCACCACAGAGACTGGCTGGCTGTGTCACCGACTGATGGTCATGGTGTGGTTGCGTTGGATTTTTGCACCTTATCAAGTTGTATGCAGCTAGTTCGTTTGTCCACGCATGATGCTGGTAGCAGTCTTGATCTTGTTATGACTGATGTCCCGAACTTGATGACAGTGTCAGTTGGCTCCCCTATTGGTACTACTGACCACTCGCACTTTGTTATGTTCCTGGACCTGAATCAAATGGTTCCTGCGGTAGACATCAGGAGAGTGGTGTTTGTTAAGAGCAGGGCTAACTGGGAGGCTATTACTGGAGCAGTAAGGGCGTTTCCTTGGCACCAGATTATCTGCAGTGATAATCCTATCTGTGTGCTTATTGAGTTGACTGTGTCTGTTTTGGAAAGGTTTGTCCCAAAAGAGAACTATTCTTGTGAAGTCTCGGGACAAACCATGGTTTGACGACTAGTGTCAGTTAGCTTTCGAAGCTAAACAAGCGGCTTATCAGGCATGGCGGCGTTCACGTGATTGCACATTCGGGCTGTCTTATGTTAATTGTAGGGCCGAGGCTAAGCGTGTTTATGAGAGGGCAGAGCATCGTCAGAGGCAGCGTTCCAGGGAGTCATTGTTGAGCATTGACCATCCACATCATTGGTGGAGTGAGCTAAAGGGTTCAGTTTTTGGGGCTGAACCTTCGTTGCTTCTCTTGTTGGTCGCGGTGGGGGTATCATTGTTGATCTCTTTGCTAGGACGGAGCTCTTGTCAGCTCACTTTGACGGAAAGCAGAGCAGAGATGTGTGGTCATTACCCCCATGGATGTCACCCTGAACCTCGTTTAACTTCTTTAGCGTTCAGATCTGCTATAATCAAGGTGCTGCTTGAGGGAATTGATCCTTATGAGGTGTGGACCCGGTGGGCAGGTTTCCTCTGTTATATAAGCAGCTTGCTGGCGTTCTTGCCCCTAAGCTAGCAGTGATCTTCCGGTGCCTGATACGGCTAGGAAATTTTCCCCGTTGTTGGCGTACTGGAACTATCACTCCTATTCCCAAAGGTCCAGTGTCACCCCATGTAGCCAACTACCGACCCATTACGCTGACGCCCATTTTGTCGAAGCTGTTCGAGAAATTGGTAGCTTATAAGCTGAGGTTCCGGGTTTGCTACCTGCCGGTCAGTTTGCGTACTGAACTGGTTTATGTTGTTGTGACGCATTGTTGTCGGTGCCACACCATTTATATTCTGGGCTATATTGTGGGTCTGAGGCACGTTTTGTACAGTTGGACTTAAGCTCGGCGTTTGACAGGGTCAACCACAAGGGTTTATTGTACAAGCTTGAGTCTTTTGGTGTGGGTGGGAGTGTTCTGTCAATCATTCGGGATTTTATTTCTGAGCGAACGCAGCGTGTGTCTGTTGACGGCGTTTTAAGCGCCCCAGTCGTGGTGGAGTCTGATGTCGCTCAGAGTAGCGTAATTGGCCCGCTGTTGTTCATTCTGTATACTAGGGATATGTTCTCTTCGCTTGAAAACTCAATGATCAACGATGCCGATGATTCCACCTTGATAGCAGTGATACCTACACAACGCATGCGTAATGCTGTCGCCCACTCTCTGAATAGGGATTTGTCCTTCATTAGTGCCTGGTATTTGACCTGGAGTAGGAAGCTGAATGCCAGTATGATCAAGTCGATGATTACCAGCCGATCTCGGACCCTTATGCCGCAGCATCCACATCTGGAGATAGCCGACACCTTGCTTCAGGAGTCTGGTTCCTTGGAGATTCTTGGTGTTGTATTTGATGGAAAGCTTACCTGTGAGCCGCATATTAGGCAACTGGTGTCACGTGCTTCCAGTAAGATTGGGCTTGTGCGTAAGATGAATTCTGTGTTTGGTGACAGTGAGGTTGTCCGCAGATGCTTTTATGCTGCACATTCAGCTCCCTGTCTTCATGCAGAGCTAAACAACCATCCAATTAGAAGGAAAGACTTCTCTATAATAGCTTATTTGAATCCAATAGAACACAGAACTCTAGAATCACTATATATTGATAAAACAAAACCTAGCCTCAACATAATGTCTTCAGCCGTGCCACTCGTCACGATCCATGACTGACGCTTTTGTGTCCGACTGTGCTTGCCCGCTTCCCATACCGACCGACGCTTATATAGGGACCCTTGTTGCGCTGCCGCACTGTAGTCATTTGCTTTTTAGGTCTCTTGATCCATGCTAACGACTGTTCTGACTTAGTTCATACCACGTAAAATTTTCTTTTTAATCATCCTTTGTAAGTTATTTTATAGTTCGAATTTCTGAAGATGGGAATTTGACTTTTCCCGAAACGTTAATTATTTTTTTTATAAAATTTGTCGACACTACGGTATATTTATTAAATTATAATTAAATTTGAGGCACTTATAGCTGCAGTAACATATTTATGCATGGAATGGTATTATGAAGCCTGCTACAGACGACAGTAGTCTTTTGTCCTATGTTTTCACTTCAACGCGTTCGAATACTTCGTACCGTCGCGGCAAAGAAGACCGCCTGTCTACCGAAAGTTTCGATAAAATCTTTACCGTCATATCCGCTGGCTTAGCAAGTGTCACTACTGCAGTGTCTCGTGTCTTTTCAAATTTTTAGTGAATGTCATCTCAGAGAGCAGTGCTCATATTTGTTGTGTATATTGATACAGCAACGCATTTGAACGCTATGAAGTGAAAATACAGAACAAAAGACAATCGTCTGCAGCGAGCTTTACATGAAACTCTAGAGACTATAGAGCCCATATTTCAACTGCAGCACGCTTATCAAACGTTCTAGCTCAGGCTTCATTTCTTTCTTTCGGGCTGTGTAAAATTTTACTGAATATCCTTCCTCAAGTTTTTGAATGGAACCGCAGAGAATTATTGCATTTTCGAGAGACCACTGTGTTATCGCTCCATTTTATGGCTTGTTCCTACAGTACTTTGTTTCAAAACGTCAAACACCATAGAACGTTTATTAAGGAGCTAGGCCTACTACCTAGCTAACAATTTATATACGTATTTGTTTAATGTTTTCTATAAAATATCTAATGTCACTTTGTTTCCTCATAAGCTGCTTTAATATATGCGGTAAAACAATACACTGACTGCGGAAGGTGTTTCTTTTACATTGTTATCAACTCGTGAGAGCTATACAGGACTTTTGCTATGAACCGCAATATTTTAATTGAACAGGTTATTTGTTGCCATAAGTAATGAACGTTTAATCATTTGAGAAAACGAAAATCGTAAATAGAGACTATAGTGAGGCAGTCCGTTTTGGCCTCCCGATGACGTCACAGCTGGCCAGCAAGCGAAAGGGGCGGAGTCAGGGATGTGTGTAGGGTAGGGTGTATCGGAAAATTTTTTTTTTATTTTTTTTGCAACACCTGTAAAAACATGCCAAATGGTGATGAAATACATGTGTTGAAATTTGAAGGTCCTAGGATAATGTTTAGATGTTGCGCATTGGGGTCAAAGTTTCGAATTTTGCAAAATAAACTCATTTTTTTGAGAATTTTTTAAAATAACCAAAACACCATTTGGCACTTGGCAACACCTGCCAATACGAAGTATTGGATCCCCTGATGCCAGCATTACAGCCGTATTTAATTTAAAAAAGTGTAAAATAGTGCGCAAAGCTCATCTTTTTTGTTAATTTTAGTAGATTTTGGGTATTTTCCATATTTTTTACGAAATTTTGCCCCATTTAATTCAAGTGAAAAAATTGAAAAAATTGGTTTAAATATTAACTGGTTGTCTGCTTGGAATGCTGCCTAGAATTAATGAATGTCCATAATCGGGCAGCAATCC
>LQNS02000137.1:5798041-5808043 GCA_001587735.2 Parhyale hawaiensis
CTCTATGGGACAGCCCTCTATCTGTGCATGACTTCTTGTCTTCCCTACCTTCATTCTCATACCTTCCGCCACACGCCCGACCCCCTCCGGAGCCGCCCCCTACGTAACTACAACAACAACAACACCCCGGCTTCCCCGCCAGAAAGTTTACTTTTGGACGATCTCGACCAATGAAAGATCTGTTCAGGGGTCCAGTGTCCTACTTTCGCTAAACCGATTCGGACGCGTCCTCTGAGGGTGCGACCAAGCTACCGTTACCTCCATCCCTTGAAGACGAAAACTCCGGATCAGCCCCGCTATCCCTCTGAAAGGTTACTCCATATCCTGACTCCCCGTAGCTTTCACCGTTAGAGGACCTGTCAATGGCAGGCAGGATCTAAGCTATCGTATACATGAATACGCCAGTCTACCCTAAAGACTTGCCTCGCTTAAACCTTCGCCCCTTCGAGCTCCTCCCTGACTCCTTGATATACGGCCTTACAGGCCTTTGAGAGTCGTACTTGCTTTCCCCAAAACAGGAGGAGGGGGTCGCAATTTCCCTTCCCGTAGGGCTTTGCTTTACCACCCTTGCTTCCCACCCAACGCGTAAGCAGGCAGCTAACCTCCTCCCACGCTCACCGCGTTACTCCCCCCCCCCCAATGATTACCTACAAGCTACTATTCAGCGTTCCTGGAAGTCAAATCTGCAATTGCCGGAGTTTTGATAGTCTGAGCGCCTAGTAATATATTTGCCCTCACATCTTGATCCATTGTCGCTCCCTCAGCCAACTCTTGCCCTTTCGGGCCTTAAAATAATGAGTCCTAACGGTGTCAAGTGACCTGGAGGTGAAAAAATTTGCTTATGACAAGACAAGGACGCCGGAACACGCCCTTTTTCTCATCATAAGGGAACTTGACACTGTGACGCCTCCCTCCTCCTTGTCGCCACCAAGCGGTTACGTGGGCATGGAGAGCCAGGCCAGTGCTATCCCCGAGGCAGGCTCGGACTGGCTGGGTGGCGGAGAGCCACCTGGCTGACACCGCGACCTTGTGGCTGCTCGCCCCGCCGGCTGAAGCGGCAGATACCGCCACCTGATGCCCCGGCAAACGACCTGAAATACGTTTCAAGAATAGAGACTAGGATTAAGCATCCTACACTGAAATGAAACGCTTCTTACGACTAATCTTACTGACATATATTGTAATAATTTGTATTTGTGAAGTCTATCAAAAGTGAAGGCAGATAGCTCCCCTGGGCCTAAGTCCTAACTAGGGTTGCGGAGTCGTAGGATTTGAGGGGGAGTCAAAGCCGGAGTTGGAATCTCACTTGTAGCCTGACTCCGACTCCGGAATCCCATTTAATAAAGAATTTCCCTATTTTGAAATTAATTCAGCATTTTCAGTCTTAAGTTTTGAAAAAATAATGCAAGATTTTGTAATTGTGGACATATTTTGTTTTTGGCTCTAACTATGGGTTTGCCATTGATAATGGAGTACCTAGATTGTCTAATGCTTACTGCTGACTTATCCTAACTTCTTATATTTCATTGAAAAACCGTACCTATAATTCCAATCCCAAGTGGTGCAAATGGTGATGGAATCCATTTGAGGTAGCTACAAATGTAACGATTCTGAAATTTGAGCTGCTGTATTAATTAGATTGCATGGTTATTTTATATTTGTATATTATGTTAATAAACTATATTATTATGGTTTAGTGACAGTATTAGTTTTTTATTCTATTATTTGCTAATTGTATTGAACCTGCCACTAATAGGCTATCACATAGGCCTAATTATTTTACAAATTAACTGTAAACAATTGGACAGATAGGTTAATAAAAATGCCTACAGTATTCAAGAAAATAAAAATTCCACTCTATTCCCAATGAGCATTGCCAAGCAAATGTTCAAATGAAACTTACAGCTAGGTGGAACTTTGAATTTTTTTGGAGACTTTAGATCTAGGTTTCATTCTTTTGGAGTTACAGTAAGCTAAATATAGGTTATTTTTGGCCACTTGTGTAAAATCTTTAAAAACTTCTGAAAAACCATTAACTATACAATGCACCAGTGCTTCATTACTTGACACAATCTGGTAGCTTATTTCTGCACCATGATATGCAATAATCATAATGGAATCTTCTCCAATCTAAAAAATTAGGCATGTCAAAAAAACGTTTCCGCATTGTAATTATTACTGAATTATAAATAATTAAATATATGAAAATTAAATATCCTAAATGGTGCTAGTGATGCAAAATATCATTTTAAATGTACAAAAATACTATCTTTAGCTTAATATGTGTGTAACTATATATTGGCAAAATTTTTTGGGCATATTTAGCTAATGTTTACATTAGCCTAACTACTAGTTGGATCAAGGAGTTGAAGTCGGAAAATCTTAAGGATCAGGAGTCGGAGTCGGAATTTCTGGAGGGCCTGGAGTCGGACCTTGAACCATCCGACTCCGCAACCCTGGGACTCCTAACAGCGTCAAGTTCCCTAATGGTGAGAAAAAGGGCGTGTTCCGGCACCCTTGGCTGGTCACAATTATAAATTCATTCAATCTCCCGTTCCTGACTGGACAGCTACTTGAGCTGTACCCGTACAAAAAACACGGTAAAATGGTTGACGTTAAGTACAGAAAGTTTGAGCAGTAGCTGTTCTTCTGGTTTCTCTCGCGTCAAGAATATAACACTGCTTAAATGTTTGGCGAGGATTTAGAGCCAAACTTACGCAGGCCTGTGGTGCGACCCTCAAATACTGCGACTCGTCACTGTGACGTCAGTCGCCGACTTGCGCTCACGGCTAAGTTTTATTATAGTCACATCAGACCTCCCGTTGCACTCGTTGCTTCCTGGTTGTACCAGTATTACCTATTTAATGAAGTTTAGGATATCCAGTTCCAGGCTTCATGTTTTTAAGTTTATTTAGATTAGTTTTTCTAGGTTTTAGACCGAGGGTGCAGAATATAAATAAATTTGTTAAGATATGCACCATGTCTTTTTGTACCGATAGGTTATAGTCTTTCTGTGACTTTGTTTCTTATACTCATTGTAGTTAATGTATTTAGTTTACATAGCCGAAAAAAATTACCCGCTCAGCAAAAGGAAGAGTGCTTTAACACAAATTTGAAAACTAAGCTGTACCTACTGCGTGTGTTAGGTCACTCATGATATCATTGCACTCCAGGTTGCCCTCCGTGCCATGCTTGCAGCATGGCGGCAGCGCTCGTCCATAGACTTGCTGGGGAACCATATAGATGTGAATACTGGCCGCTGGACAGCCCTCGACTCTGGCATTGGTGAGTAATTTAGTCAAAGACCAAATTTCCGGATGCATACTAATTAAAACTACGAACCCATGCTCAACAAAACTTTGTGTAGGTAATAAATTGAAATAAAAAGACGCCTAGAACTTATATATCCGGCGTAAGGCGGGCGTAGTGCCTTCGTTGGTAGTAACCCGTCCTTGTACTACTGCATAGCTACTAGTTACTGGCTTAGAAGCTTGGTAACCGAAAATTTGCCGATATATTTCCCGGTATTTGAGGAAAAAATCAGGTGTTTTCTTCAATATTCCCAGATTTGCTCACCAAAAATTTTTTTGTTTGTTCTGTTGCAAGTTTTTTTGTTCGGCGAAACAAACGCTCCGTTTTCACGGCTATTTTTATGGGCTAAAGCAGTGCATCTTTTAAAAACTTATCTAGCTGTTCTGGGGCGCTAATTTCTCTAAAAAAATAATTGATAGGCTTTAAATTCTATTTTGTTTTTGTGACTTAATAGGACATTGCTAGTACCTTTATTAGGATTTGCCTTGAGTTTCATGTCTATTGTAGAAAGCCTGTTGTTGCTCTGGTTATGGAAATATTTTATTTTGAATATTTTTGCGGGTTAAAGGTGTTTTTGTCATTGCTAAGTATATTAGTTTTCAATAAATTTAAGTCTATTGAGTTATTGTACATCGTTAGTATGTCTGCGGTAAGTGAGGAAACATAAACCTTCAATTTTGCTGTGGTTGCTATTAAATTTGTTTAAGTGTCATGAGTTGTTGTTCTATGAGGTAATGCAGCTGTGTGTATAGCTAGTGCATAAAGCTTCCTTCTCAGCTTATTTGAGGTTAGTGGAGGAATGAAAATTATTTGTAATGATTGAAGTTGAATTAAAATGTATTAACGATGTGAGATTGAAGATAATACCGTACTTGCTAAGAGCTTGTTGTTACTAAGCACTGTGATTTCTATCACCCGCGAAGATGTGAGAGAGGTGATGATGTTTTCGCTAAAGATTTAAGTATATTTGTATACGGTATTTGTCTGTCCGCCCAAAAACAGGAAGAAGGAGTTGAGCAAACTTCATAATGTTTTGTAGAGAGTTTCATGGGTTGACCTAGATGTGACCCATGCCAATAATTAGAGATAGCTGGCCATAAAAATGACGGCACTGAATTTTCTTCACCGCGGAGAATTTGCCTCCACCGCGGCAGATCATCTGGAGCACTGGGCATTCTATGTTTTCTTATGTTATTATTGAGGAGGTAATATAGTAAAGGGGCGTAGCCTCCATATGAAAAATTAGGATTAGCTGGCCATCGAAAATGACTTCGTTGAATTTGCCCCCTACCGCGGGTAATGGTCTTACGCCACGAGGCGTTCTAGTTATTATTGGATTCCTTGTTTTCCTGCGCACAGATGTTCTGTTCTGTAGTATGATGTGGTTCTTAAATGCATTTGCAGATAGTCTAGCATTTATTTCAGAAGCGTGAAATGATTGGGAGATTCCCATAGGCGTCATATTTATATTTTTTGTTTATGCCAGATATTTTATGGTAATTGTTACCAATAAATTCTCTTTGACAAAGTTGTATCCGTGCAATATGAATTCTTTTTAAAGCAAGGCTTACGTATTTTTTTAAAGATATTGATAAGCTTCCTCTGACCAAGCTAAGTTTAAATCTGAATTTTGATTAAAAATGAGTTCACAGTGGCAAAAGTCAGCCAAACGCTTTGGAAGCTCATGCGCAACTGCGTTACGGTTCAACGTGGCAAAGTGAGTCCGCCTTTTATTGTTAAATTTGGCCGTGTCACTCACAGCAGTCGGTTCTCTTCCATCACTCCAGGTGCTGGTGTGGACTCGTACTTTGAATACCTGGTAAAGGGAGCAGCTTTGTTGCAACGACCGGAACTCATGCAGGTAATTGTTTAGCTACTTACTAATTCAAACTTCCGTTCACCGACAGTGTATACCGTCGCTTTACTTTATGTAACGTGCCTGAATTGAATAAGTGTGCTTTAAAGGTCATATTACTTTATTTAATTGACAAGGTTAGTTTCTGAATAGATTTAGACGTCGATCGAACCAAGCTCTGCTGCCTACTGCCGCCGAGTAGGTGCTAATGCTAGTTAATGAAAGTTCAGTGAAATCTATTCTAGGCGACATGACGGCTTCGCATTTACACCACCCACTATTACTAATAATGATAGCGACGGCCTCAAATAAATTTTTCCTGGTACGGTAATGCAAGGACTGCAATTATTGGGGAGAAATGCACCGTCATAAAAGGCTAGAAACACTCCGCCATAAACGGCTACATTATATTCTATCGATTTTAGGTCATTTTGGTGTCCTATAATTTAAGGAATGCTGCCCACCGTCCACGTTTCGCTACAAATTTGTGTTTGTTGCTAATAAACACTTTATGTATGACCAAGAACAGGGTGCTTTTGTTGGAGGCCCGTATGTTCAGTAAAAAATATTTAATTGAACTTCCATGTATCAGCCGTTTGACTTAGTTGGCATTTTAAGTGGGTAATCAAGTTTTATGTAGTCTATGATAAGCGTATTGTCCTTATTGTTTACTCAAAGAAAATTTATATATTTCAGATATTCCAAAGTGCACGTGCCTCCATCGACCAGTACCTGAGGCACGATGACTGGTATCTGTGGGCAACCATGACGCGTGGGCACGTTACCATGCCTGTCTTCCAGTCGCTAGAAGCATTTTGGCCTGGAGTGCTGACTTTGGCCGGTAAGGTGAAGCTGTCGTTTTTATCACTCGCGAACGAAGTGAGAGAGGTGGTAATGTTTTCGTTGAAGATTTAAGTATATATATTTGTATATATTTTTCTGTCCACCCAATAAGTGGTCGAAGGACTTGAGCAATGTTCATGGTTTTTTGCAGGGAGTCTGATGGGTTGCCCTCGATGTGACCCATGGCAAAAAACTGGGAATAGCTGGCCATAAAAAATGACGGCGATGAAAATTGTTCCGCAACGCGGGTGAGGGTCTTATGCCACGAGACGTTCTAGTAATAGTCTGTTGTGATTTGTGGGGCTTAACATTTCTCTACAGCTCGTACCCACTGGCAAACCGTGCATCCAGTATATCGCTTGTTTTTCTGCAACACTTTAATGTCACCCAAGTTTGTTTGGAGCTGTGGTGGCTCGTGCAGGACTTAAGTACCCCCTAATTTCACTAATATATCAATAACGGTCGCTCATCCTATATTAAGGGCATTAAGGGGAGTAGCCCCATAGGTTACCTTAGCCTCAGCTAGGCCTTTGGGATGTTTCCTTCGTGTCCACTTGGCTGCCGTCCATTTCCGTGCTACTGCTCGTCACTTTCTGTTCAGATCTTCCTCTTCTTTCCTGACTAGCTATTCCCATGCGCCCTGATCTCTAATGACAACACCCTCGTGCATTGCTTCCACATTCTATTGCGTGCCTCGTTTTTTCGTTTATTTGATCGCCTTGGCAGCGGATGCGGAGGCTGAAACTGTTCAGCGTGATAAAATGGCGCGCTGTCTTGCAGGTGACTTGGAAGCTGCCCGCAAAACCATCCACAATTACCATCAAGTCTGGCGGCAGTTCGGATTCACGCCCGAGTCCTACAACATTCCTCAGGTTAGTGGAGCTTTGGATTTTTATTTTTTACGGTTTTAAGCGGAAAAATTTTGGCCAAGTTAACATAAGGTGCTTACCGTTTTTTCTAAGTTTATGACCACAAAAATTTATAGCTGAGCATAACCTACTAACCTACACTTCTTGTGAGATTGTGAGGCTAGAGTGGGCTTGGTGTTAAACTGTTGCTCAGAAGCACTAGCTAATGCTACAGTAACTGTAAATTGCATGTAGTGCTTTAGGAAAAATGTCTTTCTAACATGTTGATTACATAATCTTGTTTAAGAAAACTGAGTTGGTTATATGTGTTGATCACGTGCTGATGACGTGTCTATTATACGAGTTTATTTTCTTGATTGCGTGAAGTTCTTTAAGGAAACTGAGTTGACTACATGTTGATTACACAAGTTGATTAGCTACTTGCAGTTGTTTTGGAAGACTAATCGATGCGTGTTTGGAAATCTTTGCAGCTCTCGCTGTGCTGTTATTTGTGTCGCATTTGATAGCGTGACAGTTATGCCTTAATGGAGACTGCCATTATATGTAGTGTTGCTTCCGTCGTGTCTAATAGTGTGGTAAAAGGTTCCTACGTCGTGTGAGTACAACTGAAATAAAGAGACGGGTTTGCTTACCATCGACTAAAGCAAGACCATACAAACACTTTGGCCCGCCAGACGAGCGGAGTTTTTCGCACTGGTGATCCTGCCTGTGAGTGATTGGCCGTGACTTCCACGTGGCCGGGAATTGGTCGAAGGCGAACACGCTGGTCTCTTTCGAGTCTGACTGCAGCTGCTGGCAGTTCGATAGCATCTCAAACAGGCGAGGATTAGACAGTGAGAGGTCGAGCAAAGTATGAGAGATACCAAAGTTGGCTCTTGTCGCTTCTTCCATTCTTTGCCCTTTCAAATCCTCGAACTCTTTGTTTAAGGCAATACGAAGACCTCATGAGTACAGTATATATGTTGTGTGCGAGATAATGATAAAGTATTTATAGCTATTAGCCTATAAATTATATGTTCAGGGAGAAGCTGCACACAAAAGGGAAGGCTACCCATTGCGTCCCGAGCTGGTGGAGAGCATCATGTATTTGTTCCGAGCCACGGGAGACCGATCGTTCCTCGCTATGGGTGCTGACATTATCACCAGTATTGAACACTCTACTAAGACCCACTGCGGCTACGCTACTGTAAGCTTTCTATTTTTTAACCGAGGGTTGCAATAACATACTGCGTAATCTCACAAAATGAGTAAATTCTGTATTAAATTAATTACTCGCTGCAACAAATTATGACCATTTAGTGTTAGGGCCCAAGACAGAAATAGTTGTTTCGCTTAACAAGTGCTCCACGTTACGAATAAGTTTTAGGATCAATTATACTTTAATCGTACATGGCTCCCTCGATTGTTTCCTCCTTTGCTCACTGTTCTGGATGCATAAGATTTTCCAGTCCGGCAAGTTTTTTTTTACTTTCGGCGTTTGTTTGTTAATGTAGTAGCTACTTATTGCTGCCGCCTAGCTAGTTTACCAGAGATTACTGTTTGCCACCTTTTTACAGAAAGTAGCGCAATAACGTAATTTCTGCAATAGCTACTTGATTCTTGAGGAAAATTAATTCTATAATTAAGAGTTTCATGAACTGGAGTTGAAGAGTTAAATAAAATTGTTTCCTTCTATTTTCAAGCTTTCAGCTAAGTGATGAATCGTCTTCAGGACCAAAAATGTAATAAAATTTGAAACGCTTAAATGTTTATCCATTCGACAAGATGATTCATGGTCGAAAAGCGAAACCATGAAACTAGTAGGAAATATATTATTTTTGCATAAAATGCCTTTAAATCCAGCGCTTGTCATTCTTCTGCTTATTATAATAACGTAACAGGTAAAGAACGTGCGCACCCACCAACTGGAGAACCGAATGGAGAGCTTCTTCCTGGCGGAGACCATCAAGTATCTGTACCTGCTGTTTGCCGAGGACCACTGGATGCACAACAACGGTGGCAGTGGTACAGTGTGGCAGCCCGAGGGCAGGCGGCGCTGTGTGCTGGATGCCGGCGGATATATCTTCAACTCAGGTCTGTATCAGGGTAGTGGTGCAGTAGCCTGTGCTTCTTGGGTGCGTGCGCTCGGGCTGTGTCACCCGGTTTTCCCACGCTTCGAAATAGGGACTAAATTAGCGATTGGCAGTGTTTGGTTCAGGGGTGAGAGTCTGAGTTGTGAAGTGTGGAACGTCTTTGGGAGCATTACTTGGAGTCGAATACCTGCTAGACCTAGGTGTCTGAATCGGCCACCTGCTGGCGCCAGACGTCGCAGTTGAACTTGCGACCTTCGGTCACTGCAACCCTGGTGTTTGTAGCTCAACTCTAGCGTACCTTATGCTCTTGTTGCAGCACTGTAGGCATTTGTATTCTATCTAAAATCTTGATGCCCACGCGGCTTTTAATTTTTCTCATGAGAATAATCCTTTTGTTCTGTGAATAATAAGTGCCAGTAATCAAATTTTGAGTTCAGAGTTTTAGATCCACTCCAACGGCTATAGGCAGTAAGTACGCGTTGGTAATGAAACAAGGAAATCGATTTATATTTTGTCTACTATATATTCATATTTACAGATCTACTGTAAAACAGTTTGAAATTTTATGGCCTGTTGTGTCGGGAATGAAGATATTCATGTTGCCATGCAATTGAGTAGCTATACAGGTAATATTTATACCAGCACTCCTTCAAGGGCAAAATCCAGACCTATCTCGGGTCAAACTGTGAAGGCTGACGCGGATAGTGAAGGGCTCTTTAGTTCCTGCCTGTGTAACGTGCGTAAGACGGATTCAGACGATAATTTTTTGACTCCTATGTGTAATATTCAGCGTCCTAATACGTTGCGGTATCCGTGTAAATAGCAGAAATCTGCACGACTTCCGAATTCTGATTTCATATCAGATTGCAAGAGATATCTAAAGCTTACTAGTGACGCGTGCCAAGTGAGCTGAGGTGACTACTTTAGTTGCAGTGTAACAACTAGTTTGTGGTAAGCACACAGGTGTGTTTGTATGAACGTACCAATGCATTCGGATGCTGAGGAGTACGTTAGGGGACCAAACGATTTGTGTGAACTCGGCGTAGCTGTG
>LQNS02000137.1:5823494-5857573 GCA_001587735.2 Parhyale hawaiensis
GTATTTCGTTTCCTTCCCCTGTGCGGCGTAGCTGAGCGAAAGCGTTCAGCCGTGCCCGGGGGTTGGAGATGCTCAACTTGCGCCTTTTTTCCTGTCAGTAGCGCACTGACCACTCTGAGACCTACCGGCAGAAAAGCCGAGACATAAATCATTGACTATCTAAAACGCGCCCTAGTCGGCGCACGAGCCTGTGGTTAAACACAGGAATAGTTCGGTGCGATATAGGCAGTGTGCCACTGAAGCGCTAGTAAAAGCTTCTACTATTACTATTACAGTACGTAATATACTAAGCTGATGCCATTTTAATGGCAGGGGTCCGTGTGTTTCAGGGCAATTTCAAGGGGGTCCGTAGAAACTGAACTTCGGGAACCACTGGTATAAATCATTACAGCATTTACTTTTAATAGATATATTCACGAAACTTGTACCCACTTGCTTGCCATTACTTGTTGTACTTGGCAAAATATACTTTCTCTTGTTTAGCAAAATTTATTTATTTTTTCCATTATCACTGGCCATTCCTATAAATATATTCCAAGTCTGATGTCAGTCATGGGTAATGCTAACTTACATAGTTACTGATAAACTGATACTGTGGTGTCGTGTCCAGGCGAATACTTTTGCTAGTTACTGTGAAACTTACAGCCAACTGTTTATACGGTAGCACTCTACTTATTTGATATTATTTGTTGCATATACAGGGTGTTTGTTTGAAAATTCATCGCAAATAATTTAACCACAATAACGTCATCATAGCCGTACACTAAGGTGTAATTTTTTTTGGCAAAATTCATTTTTTTAAAAGTTACAGCATTTTTAATTTTTATTCCAAAAAACTATTTTCACTGTAAAAAATGCAAGTTGCAACCGATTTTGATGAAAATTTGTAGCAAAGTAAATCATTCATTGCTCTATGCTCACATATTGTCAAATTTTTAAAAAGTTCAAAATAACTAGAAAAATGACGTTCAAAAATTCAAAATAGGCTACACAAATTAATTGTCATACTCGTGAAAAACGAGAAACCTACGATCAAAGATTATTTCAAGACAGTTCAGATGATGTAATGCATGGTGAAAAATAATAAGATTAAGTACATTTGCCAGGAAAAAACCTGATATAAGTAACCAGTATTGACGCGCACCCGCATGTAGCACTGTCACTGCACCAGATAGGCTTGACTAGACGAACGTCAGTGCTGCGGTAAGTAGGTTATACGTTCCAGGACTGTGCAGTTGGCAGTACAGTAAATTGATGTTACTCTTAACGCAATGAAGTCCATAAACTAAATATTAAGCAACCAATCGTGTAGCGGAAATACTTTCTCCGGAGCTATAATTTGTTGCGGTCTGTAAACTTTCAACATTTAAAGTTTATCGTGTGAAATTGCTCACACAATTTCTTTCTCGGAACTTTTTGTCATATCTTCATTTACTTACAAACATTAATTTCTTTTGAATATTGGCGACATGGTTACAAATAAAATGAACCTTATTAGGGTTTTAAAGCCGTGATTACCCAATCAAGTGATGAAATAAGAGAAAACGTACCTAGACAAGATTTAGGCTGTGGTTTTCTAATCATTTGATTCTGATCTACAAACATAATGAACTGTATTTAAATTACAACTTGTGTTTTATCCAAATATCCTCAAACGTCGTAAAACCCACTTACCGTAGCACTGACGTTCGTCTAGCCATGCCTATCTGATGCAGTGACAGGGCAACATGGGGGTGCGCGTCAACACTTGTGGACTTATATCAGTTTTCCTCTTCGCAATTGTACTTAATCTTATTATTTTTCGTCATGCATTACATCATCTGAAATGTCTTGAAGTAGTCTTTCATCGTAGGTTTTTCGTTTTTCACGAGTGTGACTATTAATTTGTGGAGCTTATTTTGAATTTGAACGTCATTTCTCTAGTTATTTTACACTTTTCTCAAATTTTGACAACATGGGCACATAGAGCATTGGAAGATTTACTTTGCTACTAATTTTTATCAAAATGGGTTGAAAATTGAAATTTTTACCACGAAAATTATTTTTCGGAATAAGAATTAAAAATGCTGTAACTTTTTTTAAAAAACTGAATTTTGCCAAAGAAAATTACACCACAGTGTACGGTTATGATGACTTTACGTGTGGTTAACATATTTACACTAAATTTTCCAACACCCTATATATAGGCCTGTATTGTTTCTGCACTGAATGACGTAACCCGTAGAAAAAACTGGTGCGAAATTTTCTATGAAAATTATCAGGAGCCATTTATTTATTCGTATCCGTAAGTGAACACAAATGGCTGATAAAATCGTGTATTCGTAGGGCGGCGGGTGGTAGTCACAGTCTGTTCTGGGAATGAGCAGACAAACTTCACAGCCGAACGTGTTCCAGTCTTAGTTACGGCGAGCGGACCGCGATTGTGAATTCATATTAGTGTTTTATTTCTAAGACAGGCACAAAACCGTGCACGTATGTTCGGCTTAGGTGATGTACTGTGTACTAATAAATTAAATGGAGCATATATTTATACGATGTAGCTGTGCTTATATACTGTGCGTTGTTGGTGTAATGTAGAGTTCGACGTATTTATTGTCAGAATTAACCATGCATGGGAATGTGGCCATCGTAACTCTGTAAGGGTTGCGAGGGTTGTCAGACTCCCTCAACTCCTTGGACCCCAAAACCTCCAATTCTTAATCAAATTGACCCCTTTTTACACACTTTCACTCCGACTCCTGCTATAAGCGAGTAGGTATTCTACAACCCTGACCTCAACTGTTGTGTATGTGAACAATATTTGTCCTCGCCGAGTTACGATTTTCGTATATGAGTAACATTTTTCTAGACTTGCTGCTGTGCATCCGAGTTTCTAGACTTGCTGCTGTGCATCCGAGTTTCTAGACTTGCTGCTGTGCATCCGAGGTTGCTAATGAGTATGGAGTGTTCTTGTCACGTTTCCAAAACAAAGCCATGTGTGTCGTCACCGCTAATCATAGGAGTGGAGCTGGTTGCGTTACTGATTGGGACCATGCCGAGGCATGGTTGGATGACGTCACAGCTGGTTTTGTGTTAGTCACGTGACGAAAAACTTATCCTTTGTACATTCTGACTGTACATCTCTAGTTTATGTCTTGCACACTTTCTATTAGTTGGAGAGCTTTACGAGTACTTACATCATAATACCCTGGGCTTCTGTATACTTTTGTATTGCTCCCTGTGATAGGCAAATGTTCGCTTCATGTGTATCTATATTATGTGTAGAGCATTTTACGTATTTAGTTCTGTTGAGTATTGTTAGTAATTAAGTAGCTAGGATGTTTTGCTGTGTGGACTTTCAAGTTTTTTTTCTGTCTTGGTGACTGAAAGCATTTTGCTGACTAAATGATTTTATTTTTAAAAGGCCCTTGATATTCCTGCAATATTAGAATATGGTAAAAAGGGCAAGTCAGCTATGTACTTCTCGACCTTTTAACACTCACGGTGTCCGTTTAAAACGTTACTAGTATTGCAAAGCTTACGGATGTTGAAGTGGAACTCTGATTTGTTATTCTAGCTAGAGCTTCACAGCCCAAAAACACCCTTCCGTAACGTTTCAAATAGTAGCTACTATACGTACAACAATCTATTTTTATTTGGAACTATGAAGCATAAACAGTTTTCCGTTCGCAATATAAATTTTTGTGTAGGAATGAAACCATGTGAATGAGTATCCTGAGCCTGACCTGGTCTGGGTTTACTGTGAGGCAATGTAGCTGTTTTTTTTTTCTTTCGTCCATCTAGTACAATGAGTGCATTGCTTTCGGCGTGGTTGGGCGTTCAGTTCTTTGTTGCCTACTGTACAGTTTGCGGGCATTACAGATGGTACTAAATGTGTAATTCAGCCGTGGAAGTGTTTACCTTTAATAACTCTCTTCAGAGGCTTTTATCCCCATTCTTGCAATGGCACGAAAGTACCCTGTAGCAATATCATACGATAACGCAGCCTCGTCCAAGTGGGGTCAAGATGCACATTGTATTATTGAAAACGTCGTCGTTTAAGGAAAGTGTTTCTTCATGGCCTCACCACGTTGGAAGCCATTTAGAACTTTTTTTTTTTTCGTTTTATATGCTCAGGAGCAGGAGATAATGAAAGTGAGAATGAATATTTGCCATTTTTATTACATTTTTGTATTTTTCACTTTTTTTGTACTTTATCCAGTGCATTAACATAAAGTTGAGTGAAAGAGGACCTCGGTGGAACAAGCCGTGCCTGCCTGGGGCGGTGAAGCCAATCATCGGCACAGTCAGAAAAGCGCGCGAAGAACTTCCACATATCCGCTACGATGCACAGCTTCAAAAATATACCTTCACTCTTCACAATTAGCGACTACGATCTAAGTATCCTACAAAATACACCACTTGTTATTACGACACATGAAAGACGCTACAAGAATTTGAAAAAAATTGGTTCCTAGAAGACCTTCCCAGCCCTGTAGGTTCTTATTTCTTAACGGTATTCCAATTGATAAACCTAAGTAAGCTTAAATGAGAGCCAAGAGCATCAAAAATCACACCGGACCGTACACGATCCCTCGAGTTCTAATTCTAGTCACTTTAGTTAACTAATATCTTACACTACAGCATTGCCAATTATTCGTTACTCGAATTTTCGAGCTTTCCACTCACAGGGACGACAGTAAATTTATCACACCACAGGCGGACCTCCAGTCTCTCTGGAGCTCTTCCGGCTAATGAATGGCAATGTGCTGTACTGAACGGAAGCTACGCCAGCCAAAAGTCTCTATTAGAGACTGCAAAGTCACTCCAACAATTCATTTAGGGCACTGGCCAACGAGAGAGTGGAGGCCCACCTGTGTCTGCTTATAAGTTAAATTAATTTAACGCGCCAGTTGTAGTACCAAGAGGCAGCGTTGTACATGTCGGATTACTATGGATGGCTGATATTGAACGATATAATACTGCCCACACTGGGTTGACGATTAGAAGTCTTAAGCAACATCGCATGAGCTAAACTAGATTGTACTTTGCCCTACAAAACGACAATGAGGCTTAAGGCAGCGACGCAGGCTAGTCAAAAGAACGAGTTCCTTCACCTACTCGTCCGACTGTTTTGTTGAACTCGCGCAGAAATAGGTTTGGATTTACCAGAAAAGGTGTTCAAATTTTAACCGTCACGTTTAGTTTGTTTAGCAAGTGCCGTTATCAGTTTCGAGCGTCTCTTCAAATTTCGAGGGAATCAGAACTGAAAATTCTTTGAACTTTTGCGCTACTAAATAGGACACAGCAAGGCATTCGGACGCGGAGATGACGTAACTAGTTCTTTTGACCAGCGTGTGCCACCGCCGTTAGGAAAGGGTGTGCTAGTTTTCGTTTTCCGTTGTGACAACACAGCGCAATTTTGCCATGAAGCACAGCTAAAGATTTCTAAGAAGATACAGGAAAAAGTAAACAAACAACTCCAAAGCTTGCTACAAACAACACACTCGGGACGTTCCAACATAAGACATTTTACATTGCAAAAATGTATGTACGTTTACAACGACAAAAATGAAGAGGCGGCACGGAGAAATCTCCAGCTTTACATTGTATCAATGTAAACAGATAATTATATGACAAAAGTAAATATATATATATTTAGAACTAAAGAGAAGGTACTTATACTACTATACTAGTACTTGTTATCGTTCATAAGAACGTCGCTAACTAAAGTAAATGGAAATTACAACAAGAGTATGAATATATAATAAAATAAACCTGTCCATCAAACATTGACGTGATTCACAGAAATCGAAAACAATAAACTCTTTCAACTAAAAAAAAAAAAATATCCCGAAAAAAACGCTAGCAGTAGAATGCACTGAAACAAAAGACGAGATGTCAAAATTTGCACACAGTTTACAAGTTCTGCACGTATGAGGCAAAACGATAACACGCAATTTAAGCAAATGCAGTTAAGTTTACTGCACCTGAACGCAAAACAGATTTCAGCAAAAGAGGCAACACAGAGATGCACACGTAACCAGTCAACATGCACCTAACTGTTCACATATCTGTTGCAGCGACAACAGAATACAAACTACGACAGGAATTGGCTCCAATACCACAGCAAGAGTGTAAACAAAACGACAGCCGGGGTGGTAGTGGCGGCAGTGGAACAGCGAGGGGCCAGGCTAGTAGGCGTCGTCCTTGATGCGGCCGCCGTCGCCCTCAGACACGAACCTCTTGCGAGCTCTGGAGGGAGGAATTTATATTTTTTATATGAGTCAGGTAAAAAATTGGGGAAGGCGTAAGGGATCAGGCTTCGATGGAAATCTCTTGCTGTCAGGAAGTACCAATTTAATGAACAATTTCTTACGAAATTTAAGAGAACTCAGAAAATTTGTAAACGTTCATGTCCACCTAAGGCAAATACTACCTTTGTCTTATTCCACTTTTTATAAACGCTTTTCGAATTATTTCACATTACACAGGCTATGACTGTAATATTTACCCGCTCACTGGTCACGGACGCTAATGTGGGATACGGTACCATGTGCAAAATTTATTCTAGTTTAAACAAAAATTTTTTGAAAAACTCGAGTGTTTGCTGTTCAAACGAAGTAAATAATTGTATCACCGAGGGAAAGTAACCGAGAAATGAAGACGAACAACTGCGGTGAAGTTCAACCAAATTACCACCCGTCTTAAAATGGCTGCTGCTGAGTCACTTTTCATAATGAAATAAAAAGCTAAGCAGTCAACGGATAGTAAAATGTTGGTCATTCCACTGAGTGTTCAACTGTTATTTCATGTGAAAAGTAACACAACAGCAGCTATTTCAAGACAGAAGATAATTTTGTTTAAACTCCGCCCCGGTCTACGACACTTGCACTGCCAAATTAGCATAAGTTCGAGTTGCGGGATTACTGCGGTGGTCGCCGCTGTCGCAGAGCTTGGAAATGGCAGAAGTTACTTGGATACCAAAAGATAAGGCAGGAAAACCAAGCATAGCGCCCAACAGGGAAGGCGTATTACTGTCTAAGCTACACGCCTGGGCGTCCATGGGCAGGTAATAAAACAGGTATTAGGTATTATAAGACGATTTAAGCCTCCCTCAATAAGTACTAAGCTCTTCTAAGAGAGGAAAAGGAAGGGACATATAGTATGTCGATAGAAAAACGGGAACCCATGCACGAAGGTGTTCCCACACAGGATCAACGCGCATGGGAACAGCAAGTCGGGAAAGAAGAGGAAGGACAACAGTGAGATCAGTAGAAGTAGGTAATGAAACAAGTGGGGGAGAAGCCCCCTCCTTTGAAAGGCGCTCAGAGCGATGTGAAGAATTACGCAAAAAAAAATAAAATAAAATATATAAATCACGGCCAACTAGAACGTCAGTACAACAACGCGGCGCCATGTATATCACTCAATGGCGCACACGAATAACCGGCGGAAAAACTTACTAGTCATCCTCACTGCAGTATAATAAAAAAAAAAATCTACAAGAATCAAACGCGTACACAACCGACAAAAACTGGTAGCTACCATTTAAGCAATTCATTTTTCATGGGTCATCTTAAACGTATGCAAACGACTGTACTTGTTAATTATAATACATACAGTCATATTTTAATATAGCAGCTAACTGCCAGCGAATTGGTCGCAGTGGGATTTTATGCTTAGTAGCGCAGACTTTTCATACGTGAGCGGGCGTCATTAAGTTCTGTTACATTTAAAAGAGCCTCTTAACTTCAAATGAAAGCCAATAGGCATATTTCTGAGCATACCGTATTCAAAGGTGGTGATTCCACCTTGGTGGTTTGCTATGTGCACCATCACGCAACGACGGTTAAGCAGTTATGGAGTGCACGAACGAACCTTTTCCAATTTCTATCTCACCCTCGTATATTTGTTAAACAATAGCTGTTGTGTAGGTAGGTATATAACGAGCCCTCCAAGTCAAAAATGATGCACAGTACCGTCCATAAGTAAGGGACAAATTTTCAAAAGATTATAACTTTGCTTCTATTCATCACACATATCTCATCTTTTGATAATTAATAGGCCTTAGGATATTTATTAATGTGTGAAACTTTTTTATTTTGAAATTTGAAACGTCCAAAACTAAGGGACAAATATGAAGAAAAACAATAAATTGCACACTTAATCCAAACTGCTTCATTTCCAATGAAGAAAAGGTTTTTTGCTAGTCTATTTGTAAACATTGCAGCAGGGAATTTTGAACACAAAAAATTGATAACTCCTTATGACAAGATGTTATTAAGTTGCACAAGAAAAATTGCATTATTCGAGAGTTAGAGACCGGGCAACCGTTCGAAGTGTTGTGGATAGAATTATGATGTCTTATAATGAAACTGGCTGCATTGCTAGTTCTAAAAAACCGACAGACCCCGCAAAACTTCAGCTAGAGAAGACAGGCTCGGGCAGCATATGGCATAAAGGTACCGTTTCAAGTCTTCAGCAGATACAGGCAGGGTAATAAATGACACAATATGCGTAACTGTGTCACGACAGACCGTCTTCAGATAACTATAAGAAGTAGACTTATTTGCACAAAGCCCACTGAAGAAACCACTCGTAAGTCTTAAGAACACGATGAAGATATTGGAGTATGCGAACAATCATGTCATCTGGCAGTATGAAAATTGGGCCAAAGTATTTTTCAGGAAAGAGAGCAAATTCAATTTGTTTGGAAGCGATGGTAAGCCCCTTTTTTAAGAGTCATGCAGGCGAAAGATTAAGCACCAAGTGTACAACAAAGACTGTGAAATTTGGGGGCGGGAGTGTGATGGTGTTTGGTATGTTTTCTAATCGAGCGACAATGCCTCTCGTTCGCTTACAAACTCGTGTGAACGCTTAGGTGTATAAAAACATTCTGAAAGATGTTGTGCCTACTAGTCAAAATTCAGGTATGGATATGGCTAACTTCATCCAGGATCATGCACCCTGCCACAAAGCAATGACTGTGATGAGTTGCCTTGACCAGCAAGACTTAGAAGCTATAGGTTGGCCACCGCAAAGTCCTGCCTTGAATCCTATAAAAATCTATGGAAGACCCTAGGAGTATAGTTATAGCAAGAAATTCCACCAACACTGAAGGCTTGAGGATGAAACTTCACGTGGAATGGTCGAAACTTAGTGTCGAAAACTGTTAAGACCTTACTCGTTCATGAAGTCGACGATGTGCTGCTGTGATTGAATGCAAGGGTCTATTCACTAAATAGTGATTGTGCATAGCATTTTCACTCAATATTTCTGTCTAAATATTAGCTGAATATTGACTTAAATGTATTTCTCCCTTAGTTTTGGACGTTCCATATTTCAAAATAGAAGTTTTTCACTCATTAATTGCTTATTATATTTTACACCTAATTCAAAATTTCACACATAAATAAACATCTTAAGGACTATTAATCATCAAAAGACGAGGCGTCTGTGTGATGAATAGAAGCAAAGCCATAAAATATTGAAAATTTGTCCCTTAGTTACGGGCAGTACTGTATGTAATGTTCGCTGGAAATAACAATAAATCGCAGAAATCACTGAAGGATTTGGTAAGTGATGAATAAAATAATGATAACTATCATTTATTTACAAAATCAAGCTAATTTGCCTCGCAAAAAGGTCCTAGATTATTATTGAATCAGTGACAATGCTATACTTTAATGAAGGGCAAATAAGTTCGCTCAAATCACTTTAAAGAATCATGAAAATTGAAGTGAAGCTCGCACTTATCCAATTTTAGTTTGGCCGCGTAGTAATACTTTTCTCCAAAGCGGAGCTCTGGTTATCATCATTCCACCACACCATGGAGCGGGAATACGATGGCACAGGGGGACTGATATTTGGACATAGCGAAATAAAACAAATTTATTACATGGACATTGGACATTATTGCGCGTTTCCAGTGCTTGCCTCCAGAACAACTATTAGAATTAACTGCGTGTTCGACATTCTTTCAAATAACTAAGCTATCATTACTCCTCTGATTTACTTTACGTTTATTCTCGCAGCATTCAATGCATAAGCTCTCCTTAATCATCAGTATCCACACGATATGTAATATAATAGCTATGTTTTTAGTCCGTAGTGTAAATATGCCAAAGCGGAATATGAATAACAAACACAGCCGTCGCCCTATACAAAGGGTTGCCAAACTGGGGTGCATGTACGCATTAGCGGTGCAAAATACGGTTTTGTTTTTCAGTTACTCACAAATGAACTTAAATTCGTGGCACAAAAGTAGATATAAATTTAATTCGTCATCATCATATGGGTACTTAATTTTGTCAGGGGGTGCGAGAACATGTAACGAGTTCTCAGGGGGTGTAGTAGTAGAGGTTTTAATAGCGCTTCAGGGACACAATGTCCATACCGCGCCGAACTATTCCTGTGGCTTAACACAGCCTCGTGAGCCACTAGGGCGCGTTTTAAATTGTCAATGACTTTTACTTCGGCTTTTCTGCCGGGAGGTCTCAGAGTGGTCAGTGCGCTACTGACAGGAAAAAGGCGCAGGTTGAGCATCTCCAAAACCCGGGCACGGCTGAACGCATTCGCTCAGCTATGCCGCACAGGGGAAGGAAACGAAAAACAAGAAGTTAGAAGTCAAGCTGGAATAGGTCGGCCACCTCGATCGGCAGCCCACCTCTCGAAACAGAAGAGGAAGTATTGGGAGCCTACCTAACTTTACATACTAACCTCGTCAGTAGGAACTGCGGCAAGCTGCAACATCTCCTGCGGAAAAGGCACTCGGGACCCTTGGGTGTGTGAGGCCCAAATACATTGTGACAGGGAAACGGCTCGCCAGAATATATCCCAGAGGGCTCTCCGGGGGTGCCAGGCATAGCAAAGTTTGGGAACCACTGCCCTATACAGTCACAACATTAGTGAAAGAAACTAATATCGCAAGGGTTACTTAAAACTACCAGGATATCATAACAAAATATGGTAGTGGTGATGGGTCAGACAGAATATGTGCATAGAACTGTTTTGGCTAGAAAAAAATTTATCCATCCGGTATTAATTTTTATAACATCATGCTAATAACATCACGTATTTTACTTTATCAGTGGTGATGAAAGTGAAATACATACAACGGAAGCCTGTAAATTTTGTCTCGTATTTCAACACTAATTCTGTTAGCGACAATTGTTTCTCGATTCCAACGATTAAATGTGACGTACTGAACTTCCGTTTGTTCAGGGCACCCTGCTACAAAATGTAATTAGTGATCCAATACTGGATTCTACAAGAAAAGAATACTGCATATAGAATGTTCGTAACAACATATCATGTTCACGATAAAAAAGAAATACTAACCTGGTGGGCATCCTGCGAGCAACATCATCAGTGATGATTTTCTCATCGAGGCACCGTTTGACAAACTTCTCCAGAACACCATGAGCGGTAGGTACGTCCAAGCAAATTTGAGGCAGGTCCTCATATACCTGCAAATAGCAGCTGGTGAAGTAATGCTTTTTGAATCCACATAATGACCACCTTCAAATGCTTGTTGAATGTGCTTATGCATCACATGGTGATCCCAAGTGAGTGGAAACATGAGACGTAAACTACGTCAAGTAAGGAAACCTATGTACTGAGAATAAGGGTACACGGGAATAATATATCGGGGAAAGAAGAGGTAGCCCACTCTAAGGATTATTAGAAAGATTTGGAAATAAGTTCAACTGATTATGCCTTGTTTTCCAAGTCGGACAGAGAGCAAAATTTATGGGGTAGAGAGCACTACAGTTCCCACTACTAGAAAAGAGATTGAAATTTTCTCGACATTTATATAATCACCATTGAAGTTACCTAGTATAAGCTTCCCTTCTCTAACCACGCACCAAGTAGGTGCTCTAAGAAAAGAATAGGACGAGACGTATGGGGCACGAGAAAAGTGAAACCTATGGACGAGTGTTTCTTCACAGGAGCAAGGCGCAAGGAAACGGAAAATTTGGAAAAAAAAGGAAGAATAGAGGATAGCAACAGTAGTAGGAGTATAAAAATAACTGAAGGAAACAAAGTGGACACGGAGGAAAGATGTCCCGAAACTTTAGCTAAGGCTAAGATAACCGATGAGATCTCCTTGACGGACGCTGCTGCTCATAACATAGGGTGGGCAAACCTGACAAAGCGAACACTATGGTCTATAGCCCTCCAAATACCCCACGGGGGAGCATTTAGATAAAGACCCCATATGATATTAAAACAATGCGCGGCACACAACGTATGACGTCTTATATTATGTACAGTATCTATAACAGCGGTTCAACTTTGGATCATTACTGTATGGCATGGTGGGTATTATATAAGGTAGTTTACGCCTCCTTAAATCAGTATTAAACGGTTCTAAAGAGAGGAAAAAGAAGCAATATAGCTACAATATGCCAAGACAAACGTGGAACCCAAAGTCCCGAACACGAGGGTGTTCTCACACAAAATCAACGCGCATTGGCACAGCAAGTCGGGGAAAGAAGAAGAAGAACAGAAAAAAGCATGATCAGCATGAGTATGAAATGGGAAGGAAGCACAGAAAGCACGAAAGGCAGACGTCCCAAAGGCCTAGCTAATTGGCTAAGATAACCTACACAATCTCCCTAGGGTCGCTGCTCCCCATAACCATAGTTTGGCCGAATCTAACTAACATAACGCTATGGCCTTAGCCCGTCGTCCTATAGCCCTTGCGGAGCTTCGGAGCATTATTGAACACCGCAAGGTTCAGATATTGCATCCACGTAGAGCTTTGTAATTCATATAAAAGGCAGAAAGTGCTGTCTATTTGCGCGCACACAGTCGGGTGTTGACTTCCAGAGCACCCTCTGAGACTACCTCGCCGAAGCCCCAGGGTTCGATTGAACTCATTCCTAGATCCAAGGCTGCATGTTCGAGACACTTCAGAAAGTAAACGAGGAACCTATTGCTAGAAATCAAATAAACAGCCGTCGTCGGCTGGTAGCAAAAAAAAAGTGAGGAGAAACTCACCCTGTAAAATCCTTCTTTCATTTGGTTGGTGGTGACGACCACGGAAGATTGGAGAGCAGCAAGGAGCTTAATTATGAGAACAGACGCGCGGCCGTCCAGCTTCTCCAGCGCCATCACGACTGCCTCGTAGACCTAGCACGGGCAGAAATTAGAGGTATTATTATCATCATCATTATAATTATATTACTATTATCCCGTTATTTCCGAATCTAAGGCGATCAATAGCGATCTAAAATGATTTAGTCGGCTTACAGCCGGATCCAAAACGAAGAAAGAAGAAAAAAGAAGCACCCATGCGGACGACCCCTCCGTGGCCCACTGCACGGGCGAGGGCAAGAACCCCGCAGAAAAAGTCTGTCACCTCGAGGGACAGAAAAAGAAATTCAGAGAGCCTTCCAACTTTACAAAACTAACCTCGTCAGAAGGAACAGCGATAAGCTGCAGCATCTCCTGCGGAAAAGGCACTACCTAGGGACCCTTGGAAGGAAAATTGAGGTGTTGGAAGTAGTGCACTTGCATGAGTCGTGGGTGATTGATTACATCGTAGTTCTTTACTATTACGTATTTTCAAAAGAAAATTCTCTAGCACGCCAAGTTTGTAACGCAGCCTTTTCATATAGGAGTAAAAAAGGTGAAAAAATGCAAGTATTGTCATAATTTTCTGCCACTGATACCAGAGAAGGGAAGAATATCTAAAGTTGTTTCACATTGTTTTTAAATACTGCTGTACAAATAGCAAAGCATCATTTTTATGCGCATACTGATAACCGTTGAAAGAGTGGTGGGTCAGAAGATTAGTCAAGCGCAGTTGTATGCATCAGATTTACTTACGAGCTCGTGGTGGAAGTGAGGAACTTCCAGCTCGACAAGGCACCTCTGCGCCTCCTCGATGTCATCAGAAGAAAGATATTCTTGCAAGAGAAGGTTCATTTTCTTAACGAGATGCTTGACAGGCCGCGTACCGCCGCCGACTCCCCACACGGCGTCCAGACGCACCAGGCCGTGACGCATGGACAGCAGCGTCTGTGCGCGGTTCAGGCACAGCGCACCCTGGTCGTTCTCCATCTAGAAACGTACATTTTAGGAGGCTGGGGCCAAGCAGTAGCATAGAGTTCTGTCTGCCGGCATAGTAGGTATGTGGCCTACAAGACATTCAAGTGTGTGACACTGCCTATTAGTCAGGGTATGCACATAGTCTAGCTGCACTCAACCTATGCATTCTTAACTAACCTAGTCTACTTCAAAGAGCTTCTATAGAGGGAGCCAGATGCCTCGTCCATGAAGCTCTCGAGTCTCTTATGACTGTCAGCCAGTCGCATATCGGTAAAGAGTTGCTTATGGCTGTCAGCCAGTCGCATATGCACCAATCGTACATCAATATGGAGTCGCTTATGGCTGCAGCCAGTCACGTATGCACCAACCGCATATCCGTAACTCAGTTTGTCTGCTGCTTGCTGCTCCCACGTGAAACTCACCGCCCCCCCCCCGTCACTTTCACCAATGAGATTCACGAACGCGTCTGACAGCCATAAAAAATCTGGTTGACTCGCTGGCGCATCTGTGAATGGGCCGCAGGGCTCCCTCCCCCTCTATTGAAGCTCCTTGGTCTACTCTAAACAAACCTAATCCTCTAAGGTACCGCAGTTGGAGTACAATACGATAAAAAGCCTTAGCAGCAAAGCAACGCAGCAGTTACAATAGGGTTAGCACTTTACCGTCCGTATCATATTTCGAGCATAGCTACTGCTATGAAAATGGGTGTCCAATTCTATCTCCTCTGCAGGATTAGAAGAAACGGTAAATAGGATACAAGTCTTAATAAGGAGACATGACTCTTCTGCAGAGGAGGAACTGAATTTGTTTTGTATCTTTAATATAATGTGTAGTCATAAATGATTAATAAACTTCATGGTCTGCTAAATACCTTGTGTTTGTTTACATTACCACCTAGTGATAGATAATAGTACAAATAAGCTAATATTAGAGATGAACATGCTTCAACCAATAGCCGTGTGCAGATCTGTTACTGCGTGTCCTTCCTAGGTAGGTAATAAATAGGCTGGCCGCCCAGCACTCATCAGCACTTTAAGATACACCTCAGTCGGGGGAACATCCCTCCAGTTATCAGCCTGTAATAAGCCTGCTTTAGTACTCGGAATACATCCTTTAGTCCGTCTTCGAGTTTCACTTCTACCCTACCCTGCTAACGGACCTCGGCACTAAGAGATTTAGAGTCTTAGTCTCTATAACGAGTAGATGCCTACGCATAGCCGGGTTCACACTAGAGATCTGGGTCCACGTAACCAGGCTAGAGTAACTCAACTAATCAGATTACGTTGCCATCAATGGAAGCCTTGAACAACGCCTCAAATGCGTTATTTTATTCTTACGTCCGCCAAAGAGATTATGTTTTTGCCGGAGCTAGTCTGTTTGTTTATCGGCCTATCAGTCACCAAGGCAGCTAACTCAAAAAGCTATGGCCGGATCTTTATGAAATTTACAGGGAAGGCGACGTATGTTAGGAGGAACAGATGATTAGCTTTTGCTGAAGATCCGTCCAACCGTTTGTTTGTCTGCCTGTTTTATTGTAACATAACCCAGTTACGAACGGATCTTCACGAAATTGCACGAAATGTTAGGTATGTTACGAAGAGCAACTGACCAAATTTTTGCAATGATCTGTCACTCTGTTTATCATTAAGCTCGTTTTTATTTTTGTCAGACCATAACTCAATAAAGTTATCAATGCATCTTCATGAAATATTCAGGTGCCTAGTACCTACGTATTGTAAAAATGTTGAAAAGCACATATACAGTAATAAAATTTTGGAGATGATTGGCTCATCCGTTTGTGAGTTTGACTACCTACACGTTTGTCAGAACATAATTTAAAAAGTTACGGATGAATTTTCAAGAAAATTACAAGAACTGTAACGAATGTCAAGAGGCACAAATGACCAAATTTAGGTGAAGGTAAAAGAAAATCCTGGTTTCAGGTCTAATTGCAATTTGCCTGCAACATTGCCTTGCTTGTCGGAGGTATGCGCTCTCAAGAGTGCTTACCTAGTCATATAGGTGTTGGTTTAAGCCTCTCTAGCCATTGCACAGGTGTTCCAAGAGAGAAATTCAAATGCAGAACGCGCAGCAAGTGAGGTAAACTTCCTAAACTGACACTAAATAAATCTACATGAGCTTTCACGGTATGCTCCGATGTGTAGTTGTTAGACACTGTTGTGAGAGCATGTAAGACTATAAGAGCATATATTTCTAGCTGAATACCGAAAACCACGAAAGACAAATAAGCGGGCTGGAAATAGTGAGACCAGCATAAAAAATCTTAGTTTCAGCAAATATTATAGAGGTAAATTTTATACGCTTATGTTGCTGTGGGAGTGACCTATCATGACAACTAGGCGAGGTTTTAGTTTCTAATATAGCTATGCGTAGTAAGGTTATATAAGATTATGTTAGGAAGGGTGTGGCAAGGTAAGGTTAGGGTAAGTTTGGTTCTGTTCAGTGTTTTTCAGTAACAGCTCTGAGAGCAACAACATCCCACAGCTACACAGTAGAAAATCCCTAACTCAAGTATAGGAGGCGCCGGTCCGCCTCCACATGACGTTGGGGCTGGGAATACATCAGTCCATGCGCACTGAGAGCAGCTACTGCTACGCACCTGGCCGATGTAGCTGCGGAGGAACTTTGGTGGAATGCAGTCATCAGCAATGGAGCGAGCGATGAAATTGGCCAAAATAGCGGGTGCATCTGGGGCGTCAATGGCCAAGTCATGGACATTTTTCAGTAAAAGGTCGTACCCTGAAAATATTCATAGGTATAATTTAATGTCCACATTAAACATTAACCTCTGTTAGAAATAGGGCTAGTGAATATGTCTCCACCTGGAGACTGTGGGCTTTACTGGATTAATCCCGATTTACAGGAGTTTGCTTGTCTAGTATGGCTGTAAATGTAACCTTCTGATTTCTAGCGATTATGAGATACAACCCCTTCTTGCGCCGTAATTCTTAAGGAATTTTCATCTCAGCTTCCCCGCTGGAAAGTCCCAAGTTATGAATGAAACCACACGAATTATGTTGGTCTCGATGTTGGCCAGCGCGCCACTACTGGCATGAAAACAAGACGCAGAGCAAAGAGAGAGTAAGAGAAACTCTACAGACCTTAACCCATTAACTGTGGCACGCGTATTTTGAATGCAGTTTCAGAAACAGATATTTCCGTCATTCGCAGTTAATGGGCTACAAAACCACGCTCAGTTTATTGCTCACAGTAGAGTTGCTGCCAGGGGCAGTGACCCCTGCAGAAAGGCACCAGGCCTCTTGCTATTCTGATGGGGACAGGGTACGCGAGGATATCCTTCAGGGGACCGAGACTGTCAATTAGCGCGTCCAACAGCCCGCCTAGTGCACGGTCAAAACGAGCCGTCACAGCTCAACAAGGTAACCAAGTCGTTACCTCTGGTGGGGCACGAGCCTCTAGCACACCTTGGCAGTGGGTATAGCAAGTAGAAAGACAAGAAGAGAAAAATAAGAACAAAGAGCACCAGTACTAGCATGAAAAATAAAGAAAGCACAGTGAACAAAAAAAAAAAATGTCCGGAACGGCCTAGCTGTGCTTAAGGTATCCATCCTGAAGAGAATACCTTCCTGGTCCATCTGCGACGCAACTCCCAATAGCATAGGAAAAGGCGAACGTAGGTAACAAACCTGATTTTATGGCCCATCCTATGCCTCTTTAGATGAGGATTTAAGCCTCCTCTATCACTTGCGAACGAAGAAACTAGCGACAGAAGTCGCAAGAAAGAAGGCAGTGAGAAGGTCAGGATATCTAAAAGGCCAAGCCTAACGTAAAGTGCGATCTCCGTTTGGGGATATATGACTGGAAGTCCGTGTTACTCCATCGCAGCGGGCAGGAAACGCTAAGATAGAAGTGCAAATAATCATGTAAGAACCTTTTTATTATTTTCTCGATTTTAATACCGTACCCACGACCGAAGACGTGACCCAAGCAGCGAGCATGTAAGAACAATGTCACAAGAGGGTATTGGCTGAGAAACATGCGAGATGCGGCACATGTCCACCCCTTTACATTGGAGACTATTAGGTGCCGACCGACCTTACAGTTCAGTCGGTGTTTTCTACTTTGCTCCGTTTTAGCCTGGAATTCGTGTTCGGCTGTGTAGAACTGCAGCTCTGCAGCAAGTAGTTATTCGAGGGATTTTTTCAGCAGCATCTTGGGTTTCCCCGTGTTGCATGAAGTTTATTTGGGCTCCAATACCTCAGTTCTTGGAGGCCCGGGCGTGTAGTTTCATTAACAACAATAGTAAATTTGCCATCAAAAGTACGATGGACCAATATCAAGTACGGTAAGAGCCGATATAGTGGACAACCGTAGCTCACTATACAATGGCACCCTCAACTCATCAACGGACGGCCAACTTAAGTAGGTACTTTCCAGCGGTATCTTGGGCGCCGACTTTACACTGCGTCAGCGCGAGCTGAAAGTCCGCCCACTTCTATAATTTGAGGGCGCGACTATACAGTGTGGCGCCAGCATTTCTAACATCAACATTCGTCACCCAAGAGAAGGCAGCTTGGGAAGGTATACCTTTAGCATAGTGCTCCTCGAGAAGGCTGTAATGGTAGAGATCAGCGAGAAGGACGCTCGTCATTTCCCTGTGAGAAGGCTTATGGTCGATGGCGACTTCTACAGCGGTCACCACCAGCAGGTGGCGCTGCTCGTCCGTCCAAGGGAGCTCTTCCAGCGTGAGGTGCGCATCCTCCGTGTCGCCGTGGTGATAATACTCCTTCACTGCCGTGTGGATTAATTTCTGTAGCAGAAAAGGTCAAGCTAAATCATCTATCGACTGGATGTGCATAGATACAGAAACCATAATTAGTATAAGAAAGTTTATAATTATTATTATTATAATGAGGGTTTTCCCGCCGTATCAGAAACGAAGACTATATAACAGCGATCCAATTTTATATAACATAGTTCAGAAGTTGAGTCGAACTCAGATGAGCTCTTATAGTACAACCTCGGCCAGGTGCACCATGTCTGACAGGAAATAAGGCGCGAGCATCTCTAACCCTACACTGCTCGGCCGAACGTAATCGCTCAGCCATGCGGCGCAGGAAGAGACGAAAAACGAAAATAGAAGAAGACAGAAGCAAGCGAACACTGGTGCAGGGGTCCCTTCCGTGGCCCCCCACACGGGAGCCGATAGGAGTCCCATGGGATGGGTCGCTTACCACCATTCAGCAGCCCACCTCGCGGAACAGAAGGGGAAATATAGAGAACCTACCTAACTCTACAAAACTAACCTTCTCAGCAGGAACTGCGACCAGATGCTACATCCCCTACGGAGAAGGCACTCGGGACCCTTGGGTGTGTGGTGCCCAAACATATGTATTGTGGCAGGGAAAGGGCCCGCCACAATATGCCCCTGCGGGCGTATAAAAGAGTTCAAGCCTCCTTAAATAAGTACGGTGATAGCTTTTCTAAGAGAGGAAGAGGAAGGGACATATAGTATGTCGATAGAAATGGGGGAACTCATGCACGAAGGTGTTCTCACAGAGGATCAACGAGCATGGGAACAGCAAAACGGGAATGAAGACGTAGAACAGAATGAAATATGAGCAAGTAGGAGTATTAAAATTGAAGGAAGCAAAATGGGCACGAAAGACAGACGTCCCGAAGGCCTAGCTAATGGCTAAGGTAACCTACACGAGCCCCCCTGGGGTCGCCGCACCCCGTAACATAGGATGGGCGAGCCTAACTAACCTAACCCTATGGTCCATTCTATACCCCCTGAGAGGAGAGAACTGGGCACTCACACAAATTTCTTCATCAGGTACTTCTTTGGCTTGGGTCTCGGACGACTTGCCATTCTTGAAGGAGCTCTCGATGAGCTTCGTAACCTTCATTTTGACATCTCTGTTGTCCGGGTTGAGATCATCGTAGTTGGGGTCATTGGGGTCGAGCGCGCCGGTGTCGCAGTCCTCGTCTAGCACCTCGGAGCCAAGCTTGCCCCAGGTGCCCTTTCCGCCAGCGCCGCCTGTAAAAAATGGTCCGTGAATACCGGAGCGCTTGAGAGCGCGGTCCTCCCGCCAAACTATGCAACGTTAAGGAAAATATGAACTTTGTACTGAAACTGGGATTACCTTTTCATCCTCACCAAAATTTGGTTATCTGAGCCTCTTTGCATTAAGAACAGTTTTTGTAATTTTTTTTGGAGATCCGTCTGTACCGTATCTATTTGAGTTAGTTCTGACTTACACTTAGACAAATACATCATCAAACGGACGAACCGATTCTCACCATCATTTGGTCACTTGCTCTAGGAAACATTTCTAAGAACCCCTGTGCATTTCGTAAAGATCCGTCCATAACTTTTTGAATGATCTTGGCGACAGACACACAAAGAGACACACAGAATAACAGACAAACGCTGACAAAACAGTACCTCTTTGGTAGAGGTAAATAGGCCTACCGTATGCTAACTGGGCCCTTACAGCAGTAGGCGCCCTTCTCAAAAGCGGCGACCAGAATAAGTTTGAAAAATGCTACGTCGCACCAACTGACAACTTTCGGCTACCTATACAGCCTGCCTATACTAGAGACACGTACAACTTTAGTCTTTATCTATAACATCGTCCCGGGCAAGTGACCACATAATTATAATTACTTCCTTCATGCTAACCCCACGAGAGCGTCTTTCAGCCGCTGAACAAAGGGTTAACGCACAAAGTAGACCTTAAATTTTCGAAAAAATAACATTAGTAATAAAATATCGTCGCGACACATGGACAGCAGGTGTTCCCAGTAGGTAGGGCTATCTGACTCAGGCTCTGCTACCTCAAGCTCTTTCGCCCATAGGGGTAGAACAGGAGAAAGACGCGCTTTTAGCAAAACAGTCTGAACAAGATAGCTAAGGTTCACAATTTATCGGAAGGCTGAAGAGCGTTATATTTGGTCACCAGCCCCCCGTTGGATCGTATCCACCACCTCACGCTTAGCAGTGATTGCAGTAGACACAGCTACCTATAAACTGTTTCGTTTTCATTGACTTTTATGCCATTGCCATCTGGAGAAAGACATAGATTTGAGAAGGCATTTTGGAATGCGATTGAACAAGTGTATTGAATGTATGTTAGCGAAACGGTAGGTTTTTTAAGAAGTACAGTAGCAAGGCAACAGTAGCGTTTTTTTCCAGCTTTAGTGTTACATATCATGAATCTAATTAAAATCACAGTGGTACATTTTATTCGAGTGAAAGTCGTACGTCACCTACATATAAACATTTTTACTCGAAATTACGCGACTATCATTGTATTGAGTCGTTTCGGTCGAAGTTCACCCAACAAAAGCGACCTCACAAAAGAAACAAGGGACACAGTGTGTCGATAGAAAAGTGGTACCCATATACAAGGGTGTTCCCACACAGGAACAGCAGCAAGTCGGGGGAAAAAGACAGAAGAGAGCAATGTAACACCAGTACGCGTATAAAAGTAGGAGGAAGCAAAGTTGGAACGGACGAAAAACGTCCGTAAGGCCTCTAGCTTTTGCTAGGTAACCTATCGAGGGCTGGGCTGCTACACCCCTTAACGTAGAATGAACGTTACGGACTCAATGGGCCATCCTACGCCCCCCCCCCCTGAGGAGGTACCTATTACGTACAAATCAAAGTCAATTCCACGGAGCGCTGCAGCTCACAACAACAACATTAGATGGTAAATTATATCTATACACCCATGACATGATGTGCAGCTATCAAGCTAAGCGTATGGTGCGCCTGCACTGAGGGACTCCGCCGCACGGATGTAGCATCCGTTCACTACTCATATTGCTGCCCGGTCATTACACAATACTTCGTATAATATGGTATAATTGTTTAACTCCATCTCGAGAGCACAATCAGTACTTACTTGTCTACATAAAACATTTGGTGCGTACTTCGCGACCCCTACCGTGTAGAGGGCTGACACGTCTTGCAAATAAATCTGGGATGTAAACAATGGGTATTATTTTAAAAAGGTTCAACAGCGAATTTCGCCATAAAATTGCATTGACCTTATGTACTACCAGCCGAACTATTTCTGAACGATCTGTTATATTTGATAGGTGAAAATAATAATCGCATTAAATAATAACTGTTTGTTCGGAAATAGAGTTAGATCGGCAATTGGGATAATTACCTTCAAGCACTTTTTGCAAGAGGGGAAACAGCAATATTGCTGTTGCCCCTTTTGCAAAAAGTGCTTCAAGATACACGTACCTTTTTTCCTTCAGTATAAGATGGGGAAAAATAGAACTGCAAAGTCAAATGTCTCGAAAACTAGGCATTTGCCCCCGATTTCATTATTATATTCGCAAATTGCACCCGCTTTTACTTATATAAGATCAATGCAATTTTATTACGAAATTTGTTGTAGTACCTTTTGTAAAAATTTACCAAACAATGAGTTTGCGCCAATGACAGCTGTAGACGTTTGATAAATTGGCACTTTATAATTTTAACTACACAATAGAAGTTGTTTTTAGAACATTGCGTATCAAACGAAACCAATTACTGTATATTGATAAAAAAAAACATTTGTTTACATACCGAGCAGTTCAATACATATTAACAAGCTAAAAATGACTGGAAACCTCGATCAAACGTAGAACTCCAGTCTCTAGATTCCGTGAGACAGAGAAATGCAGAACAAAATTATTCGACAATACACGACGCAGTATTTTAGGCCACTAGATTAACACGTAAGTGCATAATCTGGCTATGCGTTTTCCATGCACACAACACTACCTATTTGCTCGTGTCGTAACATGACACACTAGCAATTAGTAATACCATAAAGTAAACAACAGTACTCGTCCAGAGCTTGCAGCGCCGGCGCAATCCTAGCGTCGTAGCTGGCCAAGCTGAAACAGGTAGGCACCCGACAGAATGTACAACCTCTTCTGAAACTTGTCCAAGGGCAGTTCCACGACGCAAACCACCGTGACTAAAAACGTAGTTTGGGGGAAGTCATGCTCGATAATTTCTCCAGAATAACCGTTGCCACGGAACAGCCAGGGTAGGGAGAGCGAGAGACAGTCGGACAGCAAACGCCAGCTGGGTTTTTAGGGTTAAGTCTTACATCTGCCCAGCAGCTATTGGTGGTTAGCTAACCACCGACACAACGGTATCACCAACGATTCACTGGCCGCAGCTAACCCGGCATCTTTTTTCTTTGGGCGCAACATTTCAAGTTTTCCCATAGCAACGAACGACGGACGAGAGAGGAAGACAAAGCGTCAGGCGACATGTGGCAACTGCCCGCAAGTTCTGCAGCGGTGCCACATCACGTCGCTGGTGCAACGGTGCTATTTCGCAGCATTCAGCGTCTAACCAAAAAAGGTATTCTGTTAACAAACCAAAGCTTATCAAATTTAAGCAAAAACTGGAATCAAGTTATAAATTTAACGAAGTCTTACAGAAACTAGACATTACTGATTCACAGAGGATGAAAATAACCGAGATGAAAATAGAACGCACGAGGTTTAGGCACAGGAAATTATCGCTGTGCAGTGAACAAAACAAAGAGAGGAAGGGTAGTGATGGGCATCTCCGGCAATGCAGGTAGCGAGTTGCACAGTCTCCCCTGTGACCTCAATACCAGCTGCACTCACGGTCACCACACATTGTACTAAACATGACACCATATTCAGACACAGTGTCATCACGGCCTGTGCACAAAATGATAGAACAGCAGCAGACTGCTGGTGTTGCATATGTAGTATACATGATGCATCATACTACGAACGGAGACGAGTTGTAGATGAATTAGCGCTCATAGTCAAGCTGTCTCATTAAATTAGTGCACCCACGAAATTTTTGTCGTAATCAAATGTTTGTAACACGTCTTGCTAGTTATATAATAATGTTATAAACCTCATTTACGTACCAGTTTAAAAAAATAAGTTAATCGAAATCCCGAAACCTTGGTATTATATCCGTAGGAATATCCTACTTCTGACAATAAATAATTGATACCACCAGCAGTAGGTGCGTAGAAATTAACTACTACCCACTAAAACTGATCATCGTTAATTTTTTATTTTCGACCTTTCCTCACACAGTGGATGGTTCCTCTAGCAGCGTGGGGAGTAAGAAGGAAGAGAACTAGTTATTATACGCGTGTATACAAAGCCCTTATGGGCTCGACAGCGCAAACCCTATACGAGGGAATCAAATCTAGCTAGCAAATGTAAGCTCGCCCTCTGCATATTTACATACGCAGACGAGCAAATGTCAAGTCGTAATAAGATATCTTAATACAATGACAGAGTTCACTGCACCAGCATTATACCACTGTTTTCTCATATTACGGCCATGAAATAAGCAGCTAACGCTTATAGAAAGAAGCACCACATTGTACTCGTGACATGTGGACGACTAACACAGGATCCTCATGTTTTTATCACCAAGCGACATAAATAACGAGGTTTCCTCGCTAAGAAACGAACACTCGCTGAGACTGAGAACGGTATGGGTAAAAATAGGCCGTGCAGGGCACAGGAAGCCATAATACATAGCAACGAGCTGTACCCTAACCGCACAGCTAGCAGTGGGCTAAGTAAGTAGATCGATGGCGGACAACGGACGAGGCAGTTTCAATGGAATGTCAGATACTGGAGGCACTGGCTAAAGAATGTCTGCGTAAAGCCTCAACATCAAACGCCGACATCAATATGAGAAGCAACAATGGCTAAACATACACAGCACTCGCTCGGACCGCCTGGGTGTCTTGCTTGCAAGGCATTGAAGGGACGGACGGTCGGGCGAGAAGTGGCCGGCAACTGGACACCTCTAGAGGTGAACGAGTCCGGACGTAAGCGGCAGCTGGAGGGCGGTCGTAATCTGCCGGATACCAAATCCTTTGAACGGGCGAGTGAGTGAAGCAGCGGGTGCAAGAAATAAACAGTGCTGGCTGGTATCGAGTACTGGAGTGCGTGTTTTGTAAACAAAACAAGCGGTGCGCGTTGGTACGAAAAAAAAAAATGCGGGTAGGCCAAAGAAAAAACAGTGAGTGCTGGTACGCGTAAGGCAAAAGACAGAAACAGCGGGTGTTTATTATTATATCAGAAAGTAGAGGATCTACCTAACACGGCAAACTAACCATCTCAACATGAGCATTGGCCAGCTGTAACATCTGCGGTAGAGGCACTCAGACCCCTGGGTGAGTGATGCTCACATACGAGTATAATCATCAGACAGAGAGTGCCTGTTGATACGCCAAAGAAAAAAGCAGTGCGCGTCGGCAAGCACAAAAAAGTAAACAATGGTTATCGACACGTCAAGCAAACACGAAATTGATGCAGCTTTGGCGTCGAGTCAATTAGTGTGGGCGAGCAAAACACCGGTAGGCCTAGCTACAGTTTCAGCAGTCATGACCAGTAAACGATTAGGTTTGCACGAAGCCAAGTCGTCCTGAGAATGAAGGCTGCCAAATAAAAATAATAATGTAGAAAGTCACAACGAAACGAACTCATGCAAGAGCATGGTCCCACACAGGATCAACGCGCATGGGCACAGCAAGTTGGGAAAGAAAATGAATTGCAGAAGAAAGCGCCAGTAGTAGGAGTGTAAGACGACAGGAAGGAAGCAAAATGGAACACAAGGAACTGACGCTCCGGAGGCTTACTAGATACGGCCTATCGAGTCCTCTTGGAGTCGATTGTCGGCACAGAACAGGATGAGGCCAATAATGGGGTTTTCATCGGTGTTGCATGCACGTATTTGGCAACGCTTTGACGTTAAGTAAATAACAGACTAATTTATGAGAACTCTTTGCTGAAGACACTGGATAAAATACAGATCCGCATAAGATCTTTTCCTTGATTCAAACATGCAAATAAAGGGCGTTGTATCGCGCAGTCGAGTACCAAGAGCACGAAAGTAGCTACAATATAACCACGTCTCACTTCACTATCGTTCAAGATCATACTTAACTGCGCATCGCCAACGGAGCTGTTAATTATGGTCAAGAATAGTTGGGAATCGAGTATCTCCGCACCTAGTGAAGGTATTTAGCCTAGTAACCTCCGCCAAGGAGTTATGTTTTCGTCGGGTTTGTCTCTGTCATCAAGATAACTCAAAAAGTTATGGATGGATTTGACGAAATTTACAGAGATCGTTAGGTATACAGTATTAGGAGGAATAGATGATTAACTTTTGGTGAAGATCAGCCCATCCGTTTGTTTGACTGCCTCATTTTCTCAATGCCATAATCAAAAAGTTATGGACGGATTTTTATGAAATATACACGAGTTATTAGGTATATCACGAAGAGTAAATGACCAAATTTTTGTAATGATCCGTTCGTTTGTTTGTTCGTCACTGTTTTTAATTTTATGCTGGTTAACACAATAACTCAAAAGCTAATGAATGGATCTTTAAGAAATTTATAGGAGTTGTTACAAATGTTAAAAGACATAAATGATTAAATTTTGGTGCAGATCGGCTCGTTCGTTTGTATGTCTGACTTATGTTTGTCATAATGTTTGATAGCAGCATAACTCAAATAGTTATGAACGGATCTTGAAAAAAAAAAAAATACTGAAGCTCTTAACAAGCTTGAAGAGCACACATGATTACATTTTGGTGATGATAGAAAAAAAATAATGGTCTCAGTACCAGTTTTAATTTTCTGTAACCGTTGCCTTGCTCGGTATAATTCTTCATACCATTACAATCTATTTCACAGACAAGCACGCATTGGAGACGCAGAATATATACTTACAGTATATATATATCAATAAAGTTCACCAGGTCCAATGCTTCTAGAAAATTGTTTCTGATTTAAAGGCGCGCGTCGCGAGTCACTACGTACCCCACGACCTTACACATAGGAACTCTTATCAACATGGACCATGACTACAAGGGGCCGAGTTGGGTTTAAGTTCATGTAACTACGCAGAACGTGAAGGTGGCAGCAGCAGCTGTTGCAGAGATCTGCTGTGTACAGCCAACACCATCACCACGTGTTGGTGGGAGTTGCCGGTACGTGCGGCGCGTCTCTCTACTGCGCAGTACCGTACACACTTCTGAGGCACTGCGCATATAGAAGTGCCTGTTGTGTCGATGCCGCCAGTGTGACTGCTTTTACTATTGTAGTTTAAAACAACTCACAAAATTGGATGGGACCCAACGATAAGAACAAATATGTGTCTAGTGGATGAGTTAAGCGAAATGATGAATTTAAGTGCGGAGGCTAACGGAGAAGAACGAGAAGAGCAGCAAAACACAGGTGTTCCCATTGCGGCACGTTCTTCCTTCAAGCGCCACTATTCGCCAGCCAAAGCCAATGCGCGTACTCGAGCGGGCATCGTACTACGAAATTCCTGGCAACAAGCTAGAGGCAGCGATACCCTTGTCCTTATTTGTTGGTAGGCAATATAACACAGATACTCCGTATTTGTTTACAGGTAGCTACTGTGATCTAAATGAGTCTCATTAGTTGACAGGTAATACGATCACTTTTTTCTTTCTGTATCGACGGACACGTAAGATGCAAATGTGTAGGTACTTCATTTATCTATCGGCAGCAAGATCTAAATTAGCCTGAAGAGTGTGGAGGCAGTGCACTCTTCTGTTACCTTTGAGAGATTAATTCTTGTTGTTCTTAGCCACCTTTTTATAATCCGAATTTTGTATTTTCAGAACACTGATGATGGATTTTTAATAATCCGAAACGTCTGGTTTTGAATGTTTGTGATCACGTAGGTACTTCTTTTTATCCTGAAAATTAAATTCCCGGTGAATCAACCTATTTCTAGAATATGCTTGCGTAAAGTAGGTACCGTACGTTCCAAAGTCTAAACGAACTTCATCTGTTTACAAGCATACGAACCAAATACTCCCCTTTATCTATAAGCAATATGATCCAGCTACAAGCAATGAAGCCCTCTGCGAAGGAAATTTAAACCGAATAATTTAAAAAGTTAAGAATTATAGCCTTGCTTGACAAAGTAAAGTTGCATAAGACATTTCAGCATTGGGCACGTAGCGATATTATGATGCAGTAATTCTCTACTGCATCACGTGTTGGTGGGAGTTGCAGGTAACCCCCAGACCGCGCTACATTGCAACCAAGGCTGTTTTTCTCATAGAAATACAACAGGAGAAAGAGCACTTGTAACGAAACAACACAGCCAGAAATAGACAGGGTTAATTAAACACGTAAAACACAAAAAAAAATCGATCCATACCTAATGAAACGCACAATAACTATCAATTTCCGGCGATACACCGCCGTGACTCACATTAATCTGATAACACGGTTTCTATATTGTGTTAGAATTGAGTTAGATGTACAACTTAGCATATAATTTAAATGCGCTCATGCAGTGTAATAAATGCAATACCGAACAGCACTGACGACGGTCGCGCCAGACAGATAAAGGAGGCCCCAGTCTTGTGAGCACACACGTTATCTATGAGAAGGGGCAGTTATCGTACAAGGCGATTTACGCCCCGCAGTACCTAGCGAAGCGAGGACATCTAGGCAACAGTAACTTCTTGAGTGCGCGTGTGTCCGCAATGTCTGTTTGGAGTTTATGTAGTAATCTCTTATACTCTTGTCTAATGAAGATGTTCATTACTGCGGGCTGCAAGTTTCAACGAGGACTCAAGTGAGCTATGCCCACGTCGAATATGCGCGTAGGGGGATCAAAGTAAATGAGAAAGCGTGTAGTCTTACGTGATCAAAACAAAGCCAAGCGAGACGTCACAGCCCATCAAAGCTTTCACATTTTCATGACTGGGAAGCTGTAGATTGTAGAAGTAGGATTCGCTGTGACGTCACGCGTGGATTTCTTTAGACCACGTAAGAGGACACATTCATTATTCCATTCACTGTGACTGCGAGAAAACTCAGGCCGGTCACTCAGCAAATTAAAGTCTTGCAAGCTATCGGTATCGCACAATCGGAGCGGGAGGCTTCAGGGTGCGTGGAGTCGGATACCAGCTGTTCTTAATAGTCGGAGTCGGAATACTGAACAACGAAGAAACATTGGCAATAATTGAAAAGGTGACATTGGTAGAGATAATATTTACAACAGACGATGGACATTCGCATTTCTACGGAAAATATCTACAGCTGTCAAGCGACGGCAGTTGCGTGGGGAGCTCCGATGTGAGTGAGGGATACGCTACAGAAAATCTACAGGCACAACAACTCGGCCCCCAAAGTTATAATGAGTGGCAAGCAATTACCGCGAGGGCGTGATTGTTGTGATGATTTAGAAACTCGACAGGGCGTAGCATTTGCACGAGTGTGTGAAAAAAATTAAATTGGCCATGAGTCATTAAGAAAACGAGCATCTGCTTTCCTGCTGCAATATACCGGACCTGATACCTTGTATTGCTTGATAAAATTATTATACTTCCAATTTACATACCGTTAGCGTAATGATGATCTGCCTAGTGAAGCTCAATAGCACATCTTGAATGTAACAAAGGGATACACACAGAGCGAAGGTCTGAAAGCCTGTGTAATGTTGTTAAGATGTCATACAGATATCTTCCAACTAAAATCGATGGCATAATGGAACTGGGGCCAGATAAGGTTAAAATGGCATTAGTTTAATTTTACCGGGGCCTGAAGACACCAAAGTGAACTCGGCCGACTCCTCTACTCTCAATCTCAACACACTTACTGTACATGACTATTAACTAGAGCACTCTGAGAGCGCATACCTCCGCCAAGTAAGACAACGGTAACGAAAAATTCATCTGGCTCTTATTCCATGATTTTCTTTGTATCAACTGCAAGATTTAATCATTTGTGCCTTTCGATAATATTAAAAGCTTCTGCAATTTTTTTTTAAAATCAGTTCATAATTTTTTGAGTTCGGCTGCGAACAAACATTATGACAAACATAAGTCCAGCATACAGACGAACGAACCGATCTGCACCAAAATTTAATCATTTTTGTCTTTTAACATTACCAACAACTCCGGTAAATTTCATAAAGGTTCATCGAAAACTTTTTGAGTTATTGCGCTAACAAGCATAAAATCAAACACAACGACAAACAGCCTAACAAACATACAGATTATCACAAAAAATTGGTCATTTACTCTTCGTGATATACCCAACAACTCATGTAAATTTCATAATAAATCCGTCCATAACATTTTGAGTTATGGCATTGAGAAAAATGAGGCAGACAAGCAAACGGATTGGCGGATCTTCACCCAAAGTCAATCATCTGCTCCTCCTAACATACCGTATCTAACAACCCCTGTAAGTTTCGTCAAATCCGTCCATAACTTTTTGAGTTACCTTGATGACAGGAAGACGGACAGACAAACCCGACGGAAACATAACCTCCTTGGCGGAGGTAACTACAGTATTACGAAGTGGAGGAGCGAGGGAACACGCAGTGCCGGCAATTACTTACTCTTGTAACTGGCGCATCAGAGCAGCCAACGGCACTTCACCAATTCCGCGTACCGTAACCACAAACTGAGGTACACCTTTGCTACCGAGCTCTAGACTCCTCAATCCTCCGTCATGGTTACATGCGTAAACCCGTACGGAATGTCACACAGTCTCTTCTGATATCATCACCGGCGTTGTCAAGGATCCTGGATATCGTCAGTAGAGTATAAGCTCCCAATTTGCGCGGCTCGAAAACTTAGCGGCAATTTCTGACCTAATCGCTCTTAATTAACGCAAATTCGGGGAAAGAGATCAAGTTCCAGTCGCGCGAAATAGGAACTTCTACTGTATACGACTATACGTGCCTGCTACGTTAGTGGTTAGGTAACTCTGGTAATTAGGCGTCAAATCGTGCAATCGTAGTAGTGGTGAAAATTTTACTAGCGCTTGAGTGGCACACTGCCTACATCGCGCCGAACTATTCCTGTGTTTAACCACAGGCTCGTGCCTCGATAATATTATCCAAGATACGGTAGGAGTGGCTATGACGATGTTACCTGCTTTTATGTCACTTATAAATTAGCTTTCTTCCAAATTAATGAAGCCTTGAAAAAGAACACTAAAAGCATAAAAAATGGACGATCAACAAATACACAACGGTCTATTAAACCTGAGCCACATAAGGCAGCCGCATGCTCAACTCAAGAGCGGACGTCCAGCCTGCATCCTCGTTCAGTAGCCAAAGTACCTAGGTATATTGGACGATGTACGAGCTGAACGTGCGCTCATAAGTTGAGCGAGCGACTGCATAGCGTGGCCAAGCACTACACTGGCCGATTTTACAACTCGTGTCACTGCTACCACACAAACAATATAGCACGCATATCATGGAGACAGCTGGTAGCACCATTTTTACATCAGTTTCATTGCTACACATCACAATAATCCACTGGTTCCAAGTGGAGGTGGGTGGTCCATTTCCACGGGATATGCCAACAAACTGACAACGACTAATTTGGACTTTACTGGGTTCTTATAAGAAAAAGTGGTGATCCGTTTTATGTTATTCCTATTTAGAACATGTTCTGGCAACCTTTAAAGCTAGCTGTGTGTACGCTAATTTGGTCAAAAATTAAATGGTCTAAGATACGTTTTTTTTGTTCGGTCGATGGTCCATGGCATGGGACTAATTGGCAACCACTGCGGAATAAACTATCGACTAATTGCATCTATCCAACTGCACACAGTAGTTTAGGCACGTGGAAGCAAAATTTTATGGGCAAACAATCTTATGGAAATTGAGTAGCTCTTGAACATATAAGTAAGCCCAATGACAGCACAATCAAGTTTTATTGAGCGACTCTCAATTGTTGGGCAAACGAACTGTAATGGTAAATAACTGAGGGCGTAACGAAAGCGTCCGCCTTTTAACGCTTGAACTCACCATCACTTTTCGCAAAGCAGCACTGCTAGCGGCGCCCACAAGTGTGTCTATATTAAAACATGGTAAGGACCGAATGGAACGTTCATCTCCCGGAGGACTAGCATTACTTGCACGTCGTTTATCAGTGCGCCGGTTCTTACACGATTAAATTTAACCCCATCTTATTCCGGCTGTGGCACTGCGCAACAAGGGATCTTTCTCTTACAATAAAACAGGAGATATTATACTTGTAGCGAAATAGTACAGTTTTAAGTAAGAGAAGAACAACCTATTTTTAACTAGGTTTCGTTTCTTGATAACAAAGGTCCTTTGTCCTCCTGCACTATCAGAAAAACCTTCTGTAGTGACGTAACGCAGCCTGCTACAGATAGGGATAAGAGACGGATGTGGCACTCATGAGAGACGCCGAAGCACGGCCCCCCAAACTGCAGGCAGGAGCCCGCCTGCTCCATGCAGCAACACGTCGACATGTGGAGCTGCTGACCTCTGCACGGCAGTAGAGGACAAAAGTGAAACGGTGGTGCGGCGCGGGCCCCTATGGGGAGCACAGCCCCCCATGGGGTCGACAGAGAACAGACTAAACCTGTAGCACCGGCTTCAAGCAAACAAAGGAGACTGAGAAAAATGCTGTTTGGGGTTAGGAAAAAAAAATAGTGGAAGACGAAGTAATGAGAAATTGAAGAGTCGGTTGAGGCAAGACAGATTCGTAATATGCTTAGGCTAGGCAACACATTGAAGGGCGGGAGAAAAAAACACACACACACACACACACAAGCTAACGAAAGAAACGCTAACACCGCACTGCAAAATAAAGAATAGAAAAAAAACTCTTAAAAGCACAATAGGAATTAGCGAACGAGAAAACATGGGTATACGAGTAAGCAAGGCTAAAAAAATTGAAAATATAGGAGTACTGGAAAATAAACAAAAGAAAGAAAACACGAGAAACCACGCAGCATATCGAAGAGCGACTATGAGTAAACACCAGCTAGCCTTAGCAACAGACGACACGAGACACAGCGATGAACACAAGACGTGCATAATAGGCAGGGCCACAGAGTCATAAGAGCGCACAACATGCACCACAGGGAGCGCCCAAACGATCGTAGCGGCCGCAAGCTAGTGTAGAACTAGTGTACAAAAGAGGCGGCGTGCAGTAGGATAGCGATAGAGAGCAAGCACTATTCGTAGCTGATATCAAAACCTCGTCGAAAAAGCTACGGCTGCAGCTCTATGCTTCCCCCGCATCACGGGTTATTGTTGTTGTTACCTATTTATCAACTTAAATATAATCATGCATTTATCGGATAATTTAGAACATCTTCTGAGTTTTAGTTTTATTTGCCCAAGCTTTCGAACAGTTAAACACTGGTCGTCGTCGACGACGACGACCAGTGTTTAACTGTTCGAAAGCTTGGGCAAATAAAACTAAAACTCAGAAGATGTTCTAAATTATCCGATAAATATGAATCCTGAGTGTCAAATATTTCGACTTATTCATATAATCATGCAGTTTGTTGGGGTCTCGGTCCTAACGTGAAGGATTGGATAAGAGAATATTTATCAGTAGAGCACCAAAAGGAGATGGATGAAATAGGAGGAAACTTGACCCTGAAATTAACAGCAAATCAGTTCCCCGAACATGCTTGAGACACACACTTTCTCTTGAGCTTGGGAGATGATGGAAGACTCCTCTTCAGTAAAACACTCGTTGCTCCCGATACTTGGCATATCCATTAGCAGTATATACATTTTTTGGCGCAGTAGTAAATACATCACTTCATTAGAATTAGGTTTGCCTTTTTCATTCCTTCTCCTTGGTCTGCTGTCTCCGATTAAAATGTCTCCTTCACTAGAGACGAGGCTGCCCACAAGGAGTGGAGCTCAGAACTGAACTTTAGATTTTCACTACCTACGTAACCGAGGTCCATCACACTAGATATAAAATTGTAGCCAAGATACAACAAAAATATGGTTTTTGTCAAATTATTCGGCAATCAAATGCAATTAGACCGCTAGGCATTCTTTGCAGTAATTTTCGACGGCTGGGCAATTTAGTGTCACGTTTAAAACTTCCAAGCAAGGAGCTTCAATGGGAGGAGTACGCGCAAGTCTTCCCTGGGCGAGTAAACACATGGCTTTGTCACGTGACTGAAGCTGGCGTTTGGAGATCTTAAACTGGCTGAAGTGGCAGTGGTCAG
>LQNS02000137.1:5857920-5870195 GCA_001587735.2 Parhyale hawaiensis
CGTAAGCAATGCCGCTCTCCGATTGGATAAGCCACTCAGCCAGTTTAAGGGAAAAGTTTACTCGCAACGCTCCCGTAGGATAAATAGATAGGGTGCACTCCTCTCTATTAGAACCTCCTTGCTTCCAAGCCACTACTACCGCTTTAAGAGAGGAAGAGGAAAGGACATACAGTACATTGAGAGAGAAAGGTGGAACCCACGAACTGGGGCGTTCCAGCCCGGACTAAAGCGTATTTTTATTACATTCAGTAGTTTACGTCTCCGGTTCCACAACAAAAACGATAGCACAGAGCATGAAAGTAGGGACATTTGGTACGTCGATACACGCGGAAATCATGCACATTGCTGTTTCCACACAGCATCAACGCGCATGGGAACAGCTTACTGGGAAAGAAGAGGAAGAATAGAACAAATCACCAGCAGAAGTATGAAAATGGAAAGAAGAAAACCAGACACGAAAGACAGACGTTGCGAAGGCTTAGCTAGTGGCTAAACCCTCCTCAATTAGGACTTTGGTCCAACTTAGGCGCGGCCCCACTTAATTGATAACGTGGAAAGGGGCCTGCAGCACATATCTGCAGGATCGAAACTCATCGACGTATTTCCTCCATGCGGTCAAAGAGGGCGGTGTTCAAGTCTTGGAGGCAACCCAAACCAACAACTAAGGTAACCTACACCATTCCTCTGGGGTCGCCGCTTCCCATTAACAAATAGTATAATGACACAATGAAAGGGAGTAAGGAAACTTGTAAGGGGTAAATTAGGGACACATTTGGCCGATGGGCGTGGAATAGAGTCCTGCGTCATCACTCCCCACCACTGTGATTGGCTATTGCCAACCTGTCATGTCATCATCGATGACGTCACAAGTTCGGGATAGTCAGGCGCATTTTGAATACATATCCGGACGCACTATCGTCGTTCACGACGATTTTGCGTTCAAGTAAGTTTTCCTGCGCGCGCCACCACTAAAATAAACGCTACCTTGGCTAACCTAACCTCCTTACCTAACTTTCTAATCTAACCTTACCTAACTTAATCAGCGATACAGCGAGCAGCGCGGCGCACCAACTTGAACGACACCGCTCACACGCACACGATCTGCTTTCAGAAACACGCACACATCTCCGTCGTGAAAGACGATAGCGCTCCCGGAACAAGCAAGTGTCCGATTCCGACTCTATGGACTCAAAAGCCTCCGATTCTGTAACCTCGGTACTATGTAAAGAAGCATCATCATTACGGACATCACCTGAAGAGGATAGACACAACTGATGACTACAGGCAAGCAGTAGTTACGTCCAGGCTCCAACTGTGGATCTGAGATTAGAGCGCTGTCGCACCATCACTACCCCCATACAGCAGAAAATGCGGGATCCGCCAAGGATGAACGTCGTTTCGAATACGCGTAATTCCCGCCGAAGAGACAGCAAGCAACCGTAGGATGTATTAGATCCAATGACCAACAAATGTTGAGTAACTTGAGCACAAGACCTCATATGAAACCAGAACGTAAACAAGAGATAAGCAGAGTGAGTCACTAGGCACACGTGTGGAAGTAACGACACACGCACCTACACCTGTGCAGGCTGTGCATAGTTTTGACTCATCGATCATGCGCAAGTTCTGGCTCTACATGGTTATGCTCTGAACTTGCACGGACTATACCCGACGTATCAAGTGCCATGGTAGCCAAGCTAGATACCTACCTGCCTCTTTCATTCTGTTCACCGAACAACAACAACAACAACAACAACGAGTATCAGCTAGTTTTAGAGTTTCAAACAAAGCTGTTTCTGTGAAATACCAAACTTTGTTCAGCACTTGACAGTGCAACGTCCAATAGGACCGGTCAGTCACGTATAGCTAACCCTATTTCTACAAAACATTAAGGTGAATGGAAACAGTATAAGGGCGGCGTTGCAATGATACGCATGGTGGATAAGTAAAAAAATAAACATCTCTTATTCCCAGTTTGACAGCTAACGTTCGGAAATACATTCAGTGAAAAGGTTGGCGTGTCAACGTGCTCTGTACCACTTGCACCCGGATATGTTCTACAAGCTCCTTTCGATGCAGCTGCAGTATGCCTATTAGATTTAATGCAGAAGCTGGTACCGATAACAGACGGACCAACAGGCCCATTCCCAGAGACGAGTGCCAATAATGAGGCAAATTTGGCACTGCCGAATATTAAACTTCACCGTAATCGACTGATGACCAGCTGTATAAACGATATTCCAGAGAGTGCTATTGCTATGCGAATCGACTTTTCCTTTGTACAGAGCTAACCGTAAATCATTGCAATAAATGATCACAACTGCAAAACAGCGGAAATTTTCCACCAGACGTATCACAAAATGATCAGCAAAACTTGCGGTAAAAATCCTTTAAAAGGTACACGAACTGGGGCATGGCAACATCTCATTACACAACCGATTGTCAAACACGCCAGGCATAATCCGTCTTCTTGCGGCTCTCAAGCGCTTCATTAACCTCTCTCTTTGCCAAACCAAAGCTGAAAGGATACGCAGTGCCTTTCATGTCAGTCATATCTACAGGCAACATCTGTGCTAACATTCACCGCAAACGTTGCCTAAAGAAACAAGAGTGGGCAAGTTGGGACATTTCTTAAGACACTTTGGCAACGTAAATCACAGGCCTCCACTCGATTATAGATACATGTACTATACGTCCATGAGTGGAACAAACCAGTACCTGCTGCTAAGAATGCGTCGGACGTCAAACCATGATCAATACAGCAGAAATAATTCTAACGTACGATAACCAATGTATTATAGTTTGAGTGCAGAGTGCAACTCAGGAAGCCAGCCAATCGTGGAAGTCACGTCAGCTATCCAAGTGCGATTCAGCATGTTTATAGGCTATATCGATTGGATGTACGCAGAATGTCAACAAGTACTGAGTCACTTCGGTTGAAACGAGCAACTAAGATCATCGTCTCACGAATCTACTTAATTTCGTACAACGAAAGAAGTCAATATTCACGAGTCACGTCTGAAGCCCAACTTTAAACTTTGCGAATTATTAGGAACACCCAATAGGTGAACAAGTCGTGAGTCAATTCGGCAGAAATGAGTTTCTTAGGAAAACATTGTCGTATTTCCAGTACTACGTAAGAAGCTCACAAATCATGAAAGTCACGTCGGCAATCCAACTGCCAGGTTTGCAAGCTGTTCGGCAAGAGTAATTTCGACAGAAATGGGCTTCTTATGGCAACGTCTCACATTTCCAGTACTCCGTAAGAAGCCAACAAATCATGGAAGGGTCAGAGAGCAGCAAGAGGCTGCCATCAGGAGGCAGCGCGTCACCTGAAGATGTCGTAACACGGCGCCAGTGCGCAGCGCAGTGCCACCGTACAATGACGAAGGTTCAGGTGCCACACGACAGCCTCAAATTATCAGGAGCACAATCGGCGCCATGCGTGGCGCGAACGGACAACTTTCACCGCGGCGCACTGCAACAATCATCCATAATAACGGATGTGTTTCCCACCCATGTTTCCAGCCTGCCTCGACCCCAGTGGCATTAATTTGGATCAGCGCTGCGTCAAGGTAAGCCATGTACTTTGATACTGAAAAAAACTTTGGAGCGTCGACTCACCAAAGGAAAACACAACCAACATTGATCACTTATGTACTCGCCTAAGGGAATTACTTTCTGGGGAATTCTCGAAGAAGTGCCTCGTCAAAGGGACAGCTATTGATCAATTACACACTAGTATAACAGGTTTACCTGCAAGAAATATTTTCCAGACGAGGCATCTAAAATCTATTGCAAGCGCAGAGCTGCAGTTGGCACAATATTGCGTAGCGCTGAGGCAAAAGCTGCAGTAGCAACGAGCGTGGCAACAATAGCTTCCGAGTGCCACAAAATGCGGCGCTTAGAAAGGAGACACAAAACAATGGTGCCGTTAACCGCAAATGCTACGCACGATGAAGGATTGCGCCGGAGCCGCTACTTATCTGCTCGGTGCACCACCGCCACACCAGGGCTAGCGAGGCAGAACTTCTAGTACACTTCCAGTCCAGAGACGCTCCCGTGCACGAAAAGCTAGAGCAGAAAAACCGGATGTACTTAAAGAGGACCGAGACGGGTAGTCGAGGGCACGTACGCAGTAACGTGCGCAGCTCCTCGTACGGAATGGCATACAAGATGCACATGGAGCACGGGCAGACACTACCAGTACCCAGTCGAGGAAACACGAGTTGAAACAGAGGCCACTGTATTCGGATGAAACAAATTAAATATAGGGGCCTACTCTAGCATACACGAATTTGAACTACTCTGCTGAGATACCAAATAACAAACACGAGCAAACTTCGACGTATGAAACAGGCTAAACATGCCTACTCGATGAAACGCGGCGTCGCGTAATCATCATAATCGTATAGGTATATAAACTATGAAATACAGACTGTGATGCGGGGTTCGGAAGACGTCACAGAGAAAAGATCAAGGGGCATAGCTTTAGTATGTCGATCGAAACTAGGAACCCATGCACGAGGGTGTTCTCATATAGGATTAACGAGCCTTGGAACCCTTAAACTCACAGTTTTGCAGCACGGAGCGGACTCGCGATAGTCCCACCCAGGAAGCAAAGAATGCAACGGGAGGACTCAATACGACAGAAATAAAACATAGCTGTGACCGCACGTAGCAAATTTGCATCACATCGACGAGTCGACGTGTTTTAGGTGTGGGGCCTCAGACCTTCGTAAATGGTTTTCCTCAACATATCACCGTATTTTTCCGATTTATATCGTTCAGTCTCCCGCTCATGACTGGCCAGCTACTTGAGCTGCAAAATTTCGAAAAATGTTGTCGCCAAGTACAGAAAGTTCGGGCAATGGCTAACTGTTACTGTGGTTTCTCTCGCGTACAGAATTGGCTACAATGGTGCTTATATATGCTGGTAAGGAATAGATATATTCTGAGAAGAGTACTGTGAAGTGAATATGAAGTGTAAATAAGGCTTCAATCTGGAAAAAGAAGAAAAGAAGTTAAATTGAGTCGCCGAAAGGGAACAATTTCGGCGCTAGTGTTGTGAAAGTTTCCACCAACATGCACCACAATTTTCTATAGTTAATTGCTAAATTAGTACATATTAACTTCATTTATTTATACGCTAGAGTTAAATTTTGCAATTTAAGACGATTTTTCTGTTGAAATTAGTTAAAATACTTCTAGGCTGCTCAGTCATAGATTCGTCGATGATGACGTCACTTTTTGGTGCTAATTTTTCGTGAGTCCTCCCTTTACGCTCTTTGCTTCCTGGTCCCACCCTATCAGCATGTCATCAGCCTTTATCCAGTAGCTACCTAAAGGAGGTGTCATCAGAATATCAGATAATCGCCTGAAAACAGTTCATGCGAGGTTGTTCACTCTACCAGGAGTATCGAAGACTCATGCTACAATGCTAGCCTATAGAGTTAGTAACGCCTCTTTTTGCCAGGGCTACAGAGTCGGGAGTGTTTTTTTTTTTTTTTTTGGAAGAGGGAGGGGACAGGAGTCGAAGTCGGACACTCGCTTGTTCCAGGAGCAGGTGGTAATGGACCTATTGGGTAGGAAAAGGAATCGAGGCTCAATAGGAATGGGACGCTAGCTAGATCCAGGAGTAGGTGTCGGACGAGGTCCATCTAACTCCAAACTCTTCGTTTTACCCGCCTGCCTCGCAGGGCCCTGATTTTCAGCCGTTTCGTCAAGTTAGGGACCTCGTCCTAACTGTAGAGCTGCGGGCACCACAGCTGTGACACAACGGCTGAAACTTAAATGTTTTCCATCTTCAATCTAACAATTTAGTCTCGTTTATTAATATGTAATATATTTTTCGAAGGTTATACAATCATTTTCGTTAACATTAGAACAACGAAGTGATAAAATCTGATGAGAGAAATCGGTACTTCCTGGCGCACACTTTCCGTTACGGTAACATAACGAGTTTGAAAACGCAGACTCTGCTGGTCTATGGTCAAAAACGAGCAACTCGATCGGTCCCTGTACGCTGACCTACCGCACGAGTATGAGTTAGGTCAGAAATGACAATAGGTTAGCTTAGTTAATAGGTTTGGCTAGGTTTAGTTCAGCTAGAATAAGTAGGTGCCTGTATCAACTTATATAAGACACACCGGGACCTGAACGTCAGGTGGCCACATGCTATACGGCACAATTGCGTCACCGCCTCATAGCACCAGGGGGGTCGTACACAGTGTGGCTGTAAGTTCCATTCGACTATAATTTGGGTCCGACAGCATGCAGTTAACACGTCTCTGCATGAAAAAGGCATTGTAACTACCGCTGAAGTAAAGCAGATTGGCAAAATATATATAGTCCATGAAGTACCTAAGCTGCCCCTAGTTTCGCTGCTTATATCAAAATCATTTTAAACAGATAAAAGTGTATGGGCCAGTAGCGCTATACAGATCCAAACATAGGCGGTACAGTAGAGTTACAAGTGACAGTCATGGCACTAGAGACCGACCTGGGCGACGATTTTGGAAAGACCGGGGCCGGGGAGACCAAAAATCAAGGAGCAGGAGTGACAACCAAATAGTCGACGCCGGGGTGACCCAAAAATAAAGGGAATTATTTTACTTTAACTCAAAAATGTTTTTTTTTCTTTTCTTGCTTTTAGTATGTTAATTGTGTCAGTTCAAAGACTATTTGCATGAATAACGTTTTCGTCGCAAATGCTCAGTTTTCGAGATACGGTATATGACTTACTTTGAAGTTCCCGCTGTTTTTCTATGGGAGAAAATAAGACAGGTTAGGTTAGGTTAGGCTAGGTAGGTTTGGTTAAGTTCCTATTATTAGGTCGTTAGCAAGCTTATAGCGACGCTGGTATTTTCTCCCATAGAAAAACAATGGGAACATCAAATTCATATATATCGAACACTAAGTATTTGCGACAGAAACGTTATTCATGTGTATTGTTTTAAATTGACCCAATTAACATACTCAAGGCAAGAATGACCACAAAAACCATATATGAGCTAGAGTAAAAATTTAACAAATAAAGTATAAAATCGGGGCCGGGCAGGGTGACCAATTATTATATTGTGGGTTTTCGCGCCGTATCAGATGCGATAATTACTATATAGGCTAACAGCGATCCAATTTTGTATGATACCGTTTAGTTTAGAAGTTGGGTCGACCTCAGATGAGTTCTATTAGTACAATCTTGGCCAGGTGCACCATGTCTGGCAGGAAATAAGGCGTGAGCGTCTTCAACTCCACACGGCTCAGCCGAACGAAATCGCTCAGCCGTGGGCGCAGGGAAGGAGACGAAAAATGAAAAGAGACGACAGAAGAGAGCGAACACTCGAGCGGGGTCCCTTCCGTGGCCCTCTACACGGGCGCAGATAGGAGTCTCACGGGATGGGTCGCTTACCACCACCCACCACGCGAAACAGAAGGGGAAATATAGAGAAACTTCCTAACTTTACAAAACTAGCCTTCTCAGCAGAAACTGCGGCCAACTGCTACATCCCCTGCGGAGAAGGCACTTGGGACCCTTGCGTGCGTAAGGCCCAAATATATTGTGGCAGGGGAAGGGCCCGCCAGAATATACCTCTGAGGGCACCGGCCGATAAAAAACCAAACATCCAGGGCCGGGGGTTTCTTGCACTGGAGGTAGTTTAAGACAGTATATTGATCAATCGTAACTCATAATTTATCAGCTTACACACAAAAAATTAGCCTCCTCCAGAAAGCTTGCTTGATTGCTTGTTAAGTGTTTTCCCACCCCAAAAAACCCCGGTATTCACAGTTTGAAAAGCCATGGCCGGGGGCGGTATCGAAAAACCGGGGCCGAGGTCGGCGCCGGGGCAAGCAATTTTCGATCAACCGGGGCCGGGGGGCTGAAAAAGGCTGGGGCTTGCCGGGGCCCCGGTCGGACCCTACATGGCACTGACGGTCATGACCACACAAGAAATCCTTAACCTCTTAAGGCCCACAGTCCTTCCTAAAGGACGTTTTTGACGAGAAGCCAACACTTTAGTTGGTCCGTATAAGGTTAAGTCGGACTCGTGTTAGCCAGAGCGCTATAATAAGAGTAACACCGAGAAAGAGCTCAATAACAGCGTGGGGGCAGGCAGTTACTCGACCACGTAGGTAGCAATAACACGTCTTCCACAGTCGGCAATTGTCGGTAGCCGACCAGGCTTTCGTCCAGCCACGCATCACTGCATACGGCGAGCGCGGCACAGCCACGGAATCAATGAAGGCTAACGTTGGAGTCATACAATCGAACGGTCAACTTGAGACCAGATGCTCAGCTCGCACGTCGTTTAACTTAAGTACTTTCCAGGGGTATTTTAGCTAGAGTCTTTAACCGTGTAGTAATTCGGGTAACGTAAGAGATGAACGTCCGCTTGTAAGTTGAGCGTGTGGTTGCATATTGAGATACCGGCATAAGACAACGATGTCAACGTTTGTACAGGCAGGCAGCAGTGCTTCACTGTAGAACGTGCTAGGCCATTTCAGCGCAGTGCACAGCCGAAGAATAAACACAAGATATGCGGAGCGAAGTAGGTAGGCTACAGTTTTGTGCGGCACACAATGAGTAACAGTGCACAGCGACGAAATCAAAGGAAGGTCACGGAAACGCAGTGCGCCACTCCACTGATTGCCGGCATGTGCTGTGCAGCAATCGACTTCATGGCATTACCATGCAATAATCTCCACAATCAACAGTGTGGCCTTCCCAAAGAAAACTAAAAAGATTGGGTCAAAACTTTCCCAATAAACTGGTCGTAGGAATAATTCATGGGTGAAAGGAGCAGACGTAATAGCAACTTTGCGCAGTAATTTCAGTATTTGAGTCCGACGTATTGGATGAAAGTCGAATTATATAGGGTTGCGATGGAGTAACGAATGACACTGTAATTTTTACTCAGAAACGGCTTTTTTACTCAATATTGGATATCTAAGCCCTTGGAACTTTATACAATTTTCTAATACATATACTCGTGGGAAGTCAATTTGAAAAAACTGCCTTTTGTCCACCAGAATCCTCGATAGCGCCGAGCTTCAGCGTGCGCATGACGATCCAACATACCGGTAATAACTCCTACAGACGGGAACGGGAATCTCGGCTACTCTTTGGGAATAGGTCTGTTCATTCGTCTACTGTCAGCAACCCAAGCTAATAATGCTGTACCTATAAGAGCAGCAGAGTCGAAAGTTAGCAGGCCTGACTCCGACAACCGGGACATGCACGAGTCTGACTCCGATTCTCGGCACACGCAAAGCTTATTGCTTCTCTTGAATCCGCGACCCTCAATGCGATAGCTACGATAAAGATAACTTTTGCTTATGAGTTTTACCACCTTTAGAAGGGCGCTCATGAATGTCCTCGCTCTAGAACACCCAAGTCATTAGCCATGGGTAAATTGTGTCCTATGCCTACAGTGGGTAGGTACCAATAGGAATATACGGTATATAGCGCTTTTCATCTGCCGCCGAAATTAAACCTTCGTGACTGAACTTGTCAGAAATTTAAGACAGAAGCTTTGGCTTTGCAACTTTAAATCTAGGAGCCAAGCGTTAGAAGCAACCCGATTACGTTGCGCCGGCTGACAATTCCATTTTAAGGAACAATGCTCAGTTTCTGGAAGTCCCACCGGTAACGATACAGAGTCAATGCCTGATGCTCAATTCAGCGGGCCAAAGCCAGCGCACACGAGTGAAATTTCGCACAAATTAAGCCTCAAAGACCTACCTTTGGCGCTCATTGAACATGTCCTCGGTCATCGTACTCACTACTCGTCGTGTTCCAAGTTTAAGCATTGACAGGCTTATCACAGTGGCACAGCGGATACAAGACCACTGACACGCAGTCTCCGGTTCGCGATGCCTTGTCGGGAAGAGAGTCTTGCGAAGCCCGAGATTGTAGCGTCAGCATTTCTGACATTGTAAGTCCACAGCAAGAGCACTGACCCAACCACTGGTATAAGGGCGGCCGGGAGATCACAGATGTCAAAGCTGAGTCTACCTTTTCTGACGCCATACTTCTTGTAATCTGTTGCCGTATGTGGCCGTGCACTCCCATGGTACTGTAGCATTTATCTGCAGCACGAATTAGTGCTCGTAGATTTTTCACTAGCAGTACGAGGTCAAGTTGACAATAGTTTTATAGCCCACTTCTTTCACTAACTTGTCGACCGTCTATCATAACGTTGAAAAAAAAAAAACAGTAATTAGCTAACCCTCTACCGAAGGGAAAATCCCATGTCACATAGAGTGTTATTGCCACAAGAACTAATGTTCAATTACGACACTGAAGGATTAGGTAATGAAAGTATACAATGGAGCTAACTAGCCCCTAAACCTTCGATTTCACCAGATCGATGAAACAACAGGTAAATGCTGGTGAGCAAGAGTGCAATTTCCAGAGAATATTACACACCGAAATTGATTCAATTCGTGGATAAGGTGTGAGTTAGGAGACCAAAAGCAATTTTACGGCCCTTTCTTCCAACTCAGCTACGGAGCAATTGGTGAAATTAGAAATGGAAGAGCGATGGATGGAAGAAATGGTACAAAAGCTGTTGCGAGGGTCAAGCAGCGCGTAGGTCGGAGATAAGAAACCGTCAAGGTCAGAAAAACCTTCGTAGAGGGGCTGGAAGATCAGGAGAAAGTGCCTTCAGCTCGGCATGGATCGTCGTACGCACACACTCGCCTGCGTACAGTAATAGGGCATGCTGATGTGAGTACCTATACCCAGCATGCCGCGCTCGTTAGGGCAAGCGTTGTATTTCAATCGCTGACGATACAGCTTTTCGCTCAGTAAAAAAAATTGGACCTGTAAGATATGCTGGGGTATTCATGATACTCAATCGATATTGATATCTTGAGGTATGCTTCACACACTGCAAAAAGCAATCAATTTATTTCCATGCCTGAGAAAGAAAGAAAGAAAGAAAAAGGTTTCACTGCTTAGCAGTTGTGAAGGTGTGAACGATTATCTCTCTATTCCTTTACTACCAACAGCGTATTAACGAAAGTATGAGAAATGAAGTAACGTCATTACAAACTCCTTGCTCTCACTTTGACACCTCAGGCACTCAAATCTAATACTAGAGCACTCCGAGAGCGCATACCTCCGCCAAGCAAGGCAACGGTTACAAAAAATTAAAATTGGTTCTGAGACTACGATTTTCTTTGTATCAATACCAAAATCTAATCATTTGTGCCCTTCAATAGTGTTTACAGCTTCAGTAATTTTTTTGAACATCCGTTCATAACTTTTTGAGTTATGCTGCATACAAGCATTGTGACAAACATGAGTCAAACATACAAACGAACCAACCTATCTGCACCAAAATTTGATCATTTATGCCTTTTAACATAACTAACAACTCCTTCAAATTTAATAAAGATCCATTCATTATTTTTTGAGTTATTGTGCTAACAAGCTCAAATTAAAAACAGTAACGAACGAACAAACGAATCGTTACAAAAATTTAGTCAGTTAGACTTCATAATATACCTAACAACTCACGTAAATTTCATAAAAATACATCCATAACTTTTTGAGTTATAGCACTGAGAAAAATGAGACAGCCAAACAAACAAACGGATGGACGGATCTTCAGTAAAAAGTTAATCTGTTCCTCCCAACATACCTAACAATCCCTGTAAATTTTATCAAAATCGATCCATAACTTTTTGAGTTACAGTATCTTGATGACAAAGAGACAAACCCGACGAAAACATAACCTCCTTGGCGGAGGTAACAAAAATACGATTCCACGGCAGGCAGCACTAAGGAAAGTTGTATAGATATTCAGTGCTTGGGTTTCAACGTTGGCTGAGCAAGAAGTGAATTCAATTAAAAGTATGGTTAGCCATCTCGATCAAAGCGTAGCAGGATTACAGAATTTGCAACCTGATTCATTTTTCACCCAGTTAGCATATTTCGTTAAGAGCATGACACAAAACATACAACTCAATAAATACCGTACATGAATACTATTACACGACGATATTTATTATATTGTTTTGATTTGGATTGAAACTCTCCAACACTAATGAGTGCATTTATACTAATTTCTCTGTCTTTCATGTCGCTTTCACTGCTTCTTTAATCGAAAAAAGTGGTCTGGCTGTTGTTATGATATAATTATACACATGAATACGTGTGTACTAGGTCGTCTGATTTAATTGAGTAATTAATTACCGCGTGACTAATTGATTAATTAATTGCCGTGTCAAAGAAAAACAACAATACAAATAAGTAATACTTTGTGCAA